>ML267121.1:0-49873 GCA_005239495.1 Nicotiana undulata | reverse complement strand
CCCCCCCCCCCCCCCCCCAATAAAAATTAGCATTGTCCTCAATGCTAAAAGCAAAACCAGGATAGGGGAGGGATAGAGAGTAAAGAGAACTCCCTATGAAGCCTCTGTCTGCATGAGGTCACTAGTGGGGTCCTGTGGCTGGCCAGACTCATCACCTCCCTCGGGGTCCTCCGGCTCAATCTCTAAGTCCTCCGTTTTGGGTATCACCACTCTCCTCACCGGCTCTCTGTCAGCCTCCTTCTATGGTACTCTGTGCTGGTTGAGCTGGTTGTGCTGCATGGGTAGTCTCTCCTATAAGGATATCTAGAGGAATATCGTCGGCGGAAGTGAGCTTCGCCACCTCCTTCTTCAACTCTTCTTGACCCTTCTTCACTTTCCTCACCTATTTACCCAACTCCTTGATTACCTTTTCATGCGCAACCAAAGACCCTAGAATCTTCTTTTGGTTTTCAAGAATACTCTTCAATGATTCCTCCACTGATGAAGGCATCTGGAGCTGTGTTGGAATTGCCTGAGCTGCTACTGCACTAGATAAGGAAGATAGCTTTGATGTAGCTACCTGCATCCAGTTGTTGATGCCGACCAAAGTCTGATTTACCCTCAGTGCATTCTGAGGGTAAGCTGATGAAAAAGGCACTGATGGTGGGATAGAACTGGATGGCCCGGAGGGTGGATGTGGCATGCAGCAGATGACTCATCGGCTGTGGAAGGCTCGGATTCAGTGGACACTACCCCTGGCTCTTCAGACTGGCCAGTGGAGGTGGTGGCTTTTCCCTTGGACTTGAGGTTGTCTGGACCCTGAAGGTTGTACCAGAAGAACGGCCTTTCTGGCTTCACTTTGGTGTCAAAGTCCCTCCCTTCTACTCCCTAGTCCTCTAATAACATGGTGAGGAAGTTTGGGAAGGGATATGATCTTTCATCCTTGCGAATAGCTCTGGTGATAACTCTGGCCATAATGTTCCCCATATTTAACGGGAATCCCGCCACGATAGCCGCCACAATAATCGGCTGGGAGACCGGTATATCACTGTCATGGTGAGTGGGGTCTATCCGGCTGCACACAAGTGGACCACCCCTATTATTCAAATCTCAGAGTGTTCCTAAAGATTGGAACCCCTGGTGTAATCCAAGCTAGAGTAGTCCCAGGAATGGCTATCACCGATGCAAGCCATGGGCGGGCTAATTCATCCAAAGCCACCTTCTCCAAAGAAGGTCTCATCCTCATCATTGAACCCAGCATAATCATTTAAAGTCTTTCCATCAAACATAATCTTCCGGTTTCGGACCTTGATCAAATATGTGCCCTTTTTAATGTGGGCGACATTTGCATAGAACTCTTTGACCAAATACTCGTTGTCCTCCGGTAGCTTGCTGGTGAAGAACTTCCACCGACTCTTTCATTGAACTGTCTCTTGACATTGAAGTTGTGGGGTAGAAGATCTCTCTCAATGAAGTCCCTCTCAAGTGTGAGTGACCTATGAGGCCACCATTCCTGGAACTTGTGGTAGGCCTTCTCACTAACGAATCGGTCTTGCCATATTGCCGGGTTCCTTGATCACACCAACCCCCCCGTCCGGGTGTCACCACCTATCCCATCATCCGGGACATCGTTATCACTATGAATATTCACTTGGGCTATTTTGGAGGCTGGAGGTGCAACAGTTGGGGCAGGAGGTGTTGGAGTCTCACTACCTCTTTCTGAGACAGACCCGGATAAAGAGGTAGATTCATTTACGAGCATGTAAGGCTGAGATTATGTCTCTTGTTTGGTTTGGGCAGCCTCCCACTTTGAAATCTCCCGGGAGATGACATTTTCACTGGTCTCCCAAGTGTCTGGAGTGGGTCTCTGGAGGGTCTGTTTATTCCCAATGATTCTTTTAGGAGCTAGGGGTGATGTCTGTTTTCCTCTCCCCCGGCACCGGGAGGAATCTCCACGCCCTTGTTGTTTTTCTGGATCACCTCGAGATATAACCATTATCTGCATACACAATCAATGAAAGCTCATTAGTAATGTTATTCTATCAATTATGAAATGAAAGCACATAAATGATCACAGTGTTTTACAGATCAGTGGTCCGCTGTCAGCAAAAAAGGAATCGCGGTCGCAGCTGGCCACTGCGGTCCATGTAAAAAGAGACGCGGACGCGGAAGATTGGGAATCAGACTACCCAGTCTCTAAAGTTGAGTCACCGCTGAGAGCGAAAAACTGGGCGCAACCGCGAAATAAAGAGCGTTGTCCGCGTAAAAATGAATATGGTCGCGGACCCAATTTAGCAACTCTCTGAAGCTCAGTTCTACGGTCCGCGAAATTAGAAGCGCGGCCGCGTAATGTAAGTCGCGAACCACAAAAGAAAATCTCTGCAGCCGCAAAACGGTTAACCCATCTAGCACTCATATAATCAATAATGCGGACCACGAAATTTGGACCGCGGTCTGCGGAATTCAAGATAGACGGGCACTTACGAAGACTTTATGACTTAGGGTTTTCACTTACAATAAAACTTAGGCAATTAAGTGGTAAAATGAACAACCCCATCCCCCAGTAGGTATGAAATACAATTAGCCACATGAATTAACCCTCAGTTGCACATTATTTAGACTTAGGCGTGTAATAACCCTAGCGAAAAGAACAAAAATGGAACTAAAAGAATAGAAAATAAATAACTAAATGACGACTAAGAAATTTAGCATACCGGTTGTTTGATTTGTGGTAGAAATTAACTTATTGATTAATGATATGAATTCAAGATGCAGACCAGAAGTAGATGAACAGTGATGAATGGGTTTGAGAAGTGAGAGTTCGAAAAGGGTAAAAGGAGATGGGCCCTTATATTTATACTAAGAACAGACGGACCCACCTACCTACCTGGGCGCTATCGCAGGATTTCACCGCGGTCTGCGTTTTTAGCCTTTTGAAAAGTTGCTGCCTGACCAACTCCGGTGAGAGTGGAAAAATAGGCACGGCTGCAAAACAAGCACCGATGACCGTAAATTAACGACCGCGGACGCGGATGCAACTTCAGAGAGGTGCCATTCAAGGATTTTCAAGTCTGCGTCTGCTACACATTTATGCTCGCGAGATAGCTCCCGCTGATTGCGAAATTTTTAGCACGGTCAGCGCAATTCCCATCCTTGGCCAAATTTTCCAGCAACATTTCTGCACTGTACAAACAATTCCTACACAAATCTCAAAACCAGTTAGTTAAAAATAGAACCTAATCTAAGAAGAAAAATGAAAAAGAAAGAAAGGGTTGCCTCCCAAGAACATCATTGGAACTTGATCAAGGCCACCACATGTCTGTCATCAAACTTTCCCAAGTAATTATTCACTCGGTCCCCATTAACCCGGAAGATTTCACCATTTTTGTTCTTCAAGTCAAGAGCACTAAAAGGTGTTACATGCACTACTTCAAAGGGGCCACTCCATTTGGACTTAAGCTTTCCCGGAAACAGACGTAACCAGGAGTTGAAGAGAAGGACCAAATCACCCTCCTTGAATTCCTTGTTGCGGGCATATTTGTCGTGCAAGTATTTCATCTTCTCCTTGTACAATGATGAGCTTGAATAGGCATGAAACCAGAATTCATCTAGCTCATTGAGTTGTTCCACCCAGAGATTTGCTGCAACATCCCACTCAAGATTTAACCTCTTCAAGGACCACATGGCTTTATGTTCCAACTCAACCGACAAATGACACACTTTCCCAAACACCAACCGGTACAGAGACATATCGATTGGCGTCTTAAATGCAGTCCTATAAGCCCACAACGTATCATCGAGATTGACACCATTTGCATTCACAGGTTTTGACACCTATCCGTTCTATTTGCATTCACAGTTTTTGACAATATGCTTTTGATTTCCATGTTTAAAACCTCCAATTGTCCACTAGCTTGGGGGTGATAAGGAGTTGATAACTTGTGATTGACACCATACTTAGCAAGCAAAGTGTCAAATGCTCTATTGAAGAAATGATACCCCCCATCACTGATAAATGCCCGAGGAGTACCAAATCGTGTAAAGATGTTTTTCTTTAGCAACGCCACCACACTCCGGGCTTTGTTGTTGGGTAAATACATGGCTTCTACCCTCTTGGAAACATAATAAACGACCACCAAAATGTAAGTTTTTCCACACGAACTCACAAAAGGCCCCATGAAGTCTACGCCCCACACGTCAAAAATGTCAACTTCAAGAATAGTGGTGAGAGGCATTTCATCCTTCTTTGATATACTCCCAGCTCGCTGACATTCATCACATCTCTTGACAAGATCACTTTCATCTCTATACAGAGTTGGCCAATAAAAACCCACAACTAAGAACCTTGATCCACCGTGATGACCACCGGAAGCAGTTCTAGCCCCACCGTGATGACCACCGTAGGGTGAGGAATGACAAGCATCAATTATACTCATTTGCTCCTCCTATGGGACACATCTACAAATCACCACATCATTGCAAATCTTGAACAAATAGGGCTCATCCCAATAAAAGTCCAAACTATCCCGTTTGAGTTTCTTCCTTTGGTTAGAAGAGAGATCACACGGGACAATGCCGATAACAAGGAAATTAGAAACATCCGTGAACCAAGGCATACCATTCAAAGAAACCAAGAGGAGTTGCTCATCCGGGAATGCATCATTAATTTCAATACCATCTTTGGGACTCCCTTCCTCTTCTAGACGGGATAAATGATCCTCTACCCGATTTTCACTTCCTTTTCTATCAATGATCTCGAGGTCAAACTCTTGAAACAACAAAACCCATCTCATCAATCTAGCTTTCGAATCCTTTTGGTGATCAAGTACCGGAGTGCCACGTGATCGGAGTGAACAATCACTTTGGCACCCATGAAATAAGGCCTAAACTTCTCCATGGCGAACACAATTGCTATCAACTCTTTCTCCGTCATGGTATAATTAACCTAGGCATCATTCATCGTTTTGCTTGCATAGCACACCGGGTGAAATATCTTGTTCAACCTTTGCCCCAAAACCGCTCCTACCGCAACGTCACTTGCGTCACACATAAGCTCAAACAGTGAGCTCCAATTGGGTGCGGTGATGATTGGTGTAGTTGTCAATTTATACTTCAATAGCTCAAAATCTTTCATTCACTCTTCATTGAAATCAAACCTTGCATCCTTTTCTAGCAGCTTGCACAAGGGGTTCACCACTTTGGAGAAATCTTTGATGAACCTTCGGTAGAACCCCGCGTGCCCAAGAATACTTCTAACTCCCTTGACGGAAGTAGGAGGAGTTAGCTTTGAAATCACTTTTATCTTCGCCTTTTCCACTTCGATTCCATTCTTTGATATCTTATGGCCTAGGACAATGCCCTCCTCGACCATAAAGTGGCATGTTTGATCAAGAAAGGGAAATGGAAAATGATCTTTGCGAGTAACTTTGCTCAACTTTCGGTAGTCCATGCATACCCGCCATCCGGTCACGGTCCTATTAGGGATCAACTCATTTTTCTCATTTGTCACAACAGTCATACCCCCCTTTTTTCGGCACACATTGCACCGGTGAAGTCCATACACTATCCGAAATAGTCTACACTACCCCTGCATCAAGCCATTTGATAATTTCCTTCTTGATGACCTCTTGCATAGCCTCGTTCAACCTCCGTTGATATTCTACGAGAGGTTTTTCAAAACATTTAAGTAATTTTTGAAATTTACCTTTTTAGAATATCTTCTTATATTTTTTCTAACCAATCTGCCAAGTTTCATATTTTTCGGAGTTGATTTGAGCAGGTCGAGGGCAACCGGGTGGCCAAACGCAGTGCAAAAGAAGCAACAAAAATCACTGGGCAACACTGCCTCAGTATGCGATGCCCATGTCTCCATTCTGCGATCGCAAATGTGCTTCTAATGACAAAAATGCGATCTCATAGGTCACAGTGAAATTTGACCAAATTCTAATGCACCGCGATCGCAGGAGACGACTCGCGATCGCGGGGCTTTGAGAATTTTCATGCTCTACGCGATCGCTTGATCCCACTCGCGATCGCAACCCTGGGAGGAATTAACACACTGCGATCGCGGTATTACGTTCACGATCGCGGGGGAACAGGTAAGTTGTAAAAATTAAAACACTGAGATTTGTTTTTACTCGCCCACTTTTTGCTGTAAACTCAGAACAATAGGAAAACTTTCCCTGATCCCCCAAGCCCCTGTACCACGCCCAAATCAAGTTGGCTTCAATCTTCTTTGCATCCTTTGGTCATCACTCTCCAGGTATGTAAATTACCCCCCCCTCCCCCTTCTCTGTTGAAATTTTAGATAATGCGCTCGTGTGTGCTTGCTTGCTGGTAGGATTGGTTGAGTGTGTGAGTCGAATGCATATAAATTTGGGGTGAAAATCATGTTGTAAAGGTCCATAACTGGGTAGAATTACGAAGCCCACTTTGTGTTTGCTAAAATGCCTGAAAGGCTCTGTAAACAGGCGAAGAAGATGACCTCTGCGATCGCGGTTCAATCCCTGCGATCGCGTAGGTCTAATTCCACTGGGCCCCTAAATCACACTTTGCGATCGCAACAATTCTTCTGCGATCGCATAGCTGCCGCAATTGGTCCACGTCGAATTTCTCATCGCGATCGCGAGAACTGGCCTGCGATCGCATGCTTCACATCCTTCGTTCTTCGCGATCGCAGGCCCTTTTCTGCAATCGCAATTCACTAAACCCTAGGCAGCAAAGCAGTGTACTTGCAAAACTTGGTTCCAAATGCTTTTTACACTGTTTCTTTGCCCTAACCACCCCTAAATACATTGCTTTAAGTGCCCATATAATTGTTTGACATGATTAATATCCTTGTAGGCTCTTTACACTTCAAAAATGGGCTCGACACCTGTGGAAAATGATCAAACGCCCGGTGCGCAAGCGCCCGCAGAGGATTACTATGATGCCACCACCTTCTCTTCACTTAGATGCTCTGAGCGTTATGACAAGCAATTATCCTTAGGCATGATTCGGGAACGAGGCATCCTCCTGACTGACCTGGAGAACCGATGGCCTGAGTTCCATGGGAGATTGATAACTAGTGGCTGGATGTGTTTTGGAGCTGATCCTAGGCCAGCCAACCATGAAGTCATCTGAGAGTTTTATGCTAATGCTTTGGAGGCGGACTTTGCTGATGAGTTGGTAGTTACTGTGAGGGGCAAAGAAGTAAGGGTAAGTCTTGAGGCGATCAATGCACTCTACCACCTGCCCAATGCTGACAACCAGGTTTACAGAGATCGAGCCCAAGAAGCAGGGTTGCAGTGGTACATTGATCATTTGCATGGCGGACAGACACCCGACTGGATCAAAAATCATTCCAGGATAGAGTCGGCAGATTTTACTGCAGAGACCAAGACTTGGCTCTCCATCATTTGTGCTCGCATCATGCCGTCCAAAAATGAGATAGAGGTAACACTTGAGAAGTCAAGAATAATATGTGCCATCATGGAGGAAATCCCGGTGAATGTCGGGCAGATTATTTATGATGAGATGGCAGAGGTGGTAGCAGAGCGGTCCAGGAGCCTATTCTTTCTGTCACTGATCACCCAGCTGTGCTACAATGCTGGGGTGGTGCCAAAGCCCAATGAAAAGGAGCGACACCCGAAGAAAAACATCCATCAGCTATTGAGGAAAGGAGCTGGAAAGGCACAAAAGAAGTGGAAGATTGATGTGGCAGCCCCCACTTTTGGCCAGTTCCCTGATGCCATTTAGATACCTCATGATCCTGCAGCTGCTCCTGGGACTTCCACAGCTATCATGCCACTGGAGCAGGGGCCGCTTACTCTCAGGTACATTTCTAGACAGGTCTATGGGGTAGATTCACAGGTCCGCCAGCTTGTAGCTGGCCTTCCTTCTGCACCACCCGAGGAGGGCACTTCTTCAGGTTCAGCTAGCCAGGCAAGGATCCTGACTGTAGCCGACCTTGCTAGGGAACAACAAACCATCAAGGCCAAGCTAGGAAAGATCGAGAAGAGGAAGAAGAATCATAGGGAGTACGAGAAGAAGAAGAGCAAGTTCCTCTCCAAGATCATGAGCACGTTGAGAAAATTCTGTGGTCCGGACGAGGCCGAGGAGGAGGACTTTGAGCTTGCACCTCCCAGTTCTTCCATTGATGAGTGATACCACCCAGGGAGCACCTCCTTTTTTTTTTTTTATCTTATCTTGCATAATTGCATTGGGGACAATGCAATATCTTCGGTTGGGGGTGGCTCTTATATGATTGTGTGAAACATTGAAATCAACCTCTGTTTTGTTTTTGGCTAATTATGAACTTGTGTAGATTGGTGAATATTTTAATGTATTTATGATAGTTTGTTAAAGTAGCATTTTCTTTCTTTTCATGTTTTTCTTGTTTTGGTTTGTATTTTTGTTTATGTATAGTAGCATTATTCCTTGGTTTTTCTTTCTACCATGGTTCTTTTCCAAGGAAATGATTTTTGTTGAACCGGGTGACTTTTCCCTATGATGGATAGCATGACAACTTTCTTAAGGGATTAAGTCTAGTAGTTAGTTTAGGAATTAGGTGTGAATAAATTGGGTTTTGGTATGTAATCTTGCGCCCACAAGCCAACATATGACTTGTTTGGTACCAATATGATTTAAACCTCGGCATGTCAAAATTTTGAGAAAAAAAGAAAAAGAGAGATAATAAGAATGCTCCTTGTTGTGATTTTTAGATTCTAATTTTGGTTCTTTTACTCACTAAATGGCTTCTTAGGCTACATGTACTTCCTCGAGTTTCATTAGTTCCAATTGGATTTTGGATTGTATTCCATTTGAGTTTTCATGTGCCATGTGTGATGAGTTTTTTTTTATATTGTAAAGTTCTTTTGTATCACTTGTGGTCTAGAACTTGCCCGGAATGTGCTTCAAGGCGAAATAATAGATTAACTTGGTTTGAAAAATGATGTTAGGCCTTCCTTGAACCATTTTTGTTCCTAAATTTCCTACCCATAAATATTTTCCCTAGTCAACCCTTTGAGCCTTTTTACTTTTTCTTTGGCAACCATGTTACTAGCTTCTTATTGATTTTCTTGTAGAATCATACCTCCCTAAGTAATTTAAAGTGTGAATATAGGCTAAAAGCCTAAATTTGGGGGTGGAAGTTGAAGAAGTTGTGGTATGGAAGCTTTTTAAAAAGTGAAAAGTGTTGTAAAAAAAATGGAAAAAAGTTTGAATAAAAAATAAAATATAAAATATAAAAATAAAAATAAAAAAAAGGGAGAAAAGAGAAGAAAGGGTGGAAAATTCTTGAAGGAAGTGGACTTTAATTATTGAAGAAGTGTAGTACTTAGGGAGGTTGCGCCATACCTTTACCAAAATAATAAACTACAACCCTTTAAGTCCTAATTGATTTTGAACCAAGTATGTCTAAATTAGTGGAGAAATACATGAAGGGCAAGCCTATGGTACTACTTGTGTGCATTTGAACATCTTTGTGTGTGAGAGAGAGAGTTGAATCTTCTACTTGAAATCCCTTCTATGTTTTGAATTGTAATTTGTGAGTTTGGGATTCTCTCTTAAAGTGTGAGGGCACATGAGACTCGAGTGGTGAATTTAATCCCATTTTCAATTGGGAAGAATGAGCGAAGGAAGAAAATAGTGATGGAGAGGCAAACTTTGAATCTTTATTGTCATGCTTGGTTTTTACGTTCACCAATGTGGTCTTTTGAAAAAATGAAAGAAAATGTACAAAAAGATAGTGACTCCTATGCCTTGGATTAATTGTTGGTACCAACCAAAGTCATTAGTTTGAGCTTGAATTGACCTTTTTGACTTGGAATCATTCTTGACTTGCCGTAGTGCCTAAATGATCTTATCCTTGTTAGTTGTTCTTTGTTTTTGAATTGCTTGAGGAAAAGCAATGGTTTAAGTTTGGGGGTTTGATAAGTTGGTATTTTACCAACTTATCTCCTCTCAATATCTAGACTTTGGTATAATTTTGATAGAAAACTAGGACATTTTCTGGTATTATATGGTTTGGAGAAGAAATGGAAGAAATCAAGTCAAAATAGGCCAAAATGAGGAAAAATGACCGAAGCCAGATGTTCTTCGCGATCGCAAGGTTTGGTTTGCGATCGCAGAAGCCAAGGAGATTGTGAACCGCGATCGCAGAACTGGTTCACGGAGAAGAAATTTTATGCCTGCTCTGAAGTGTGCTACGTGATCGCAAGAACGGTCACGCGATCGCAGAAGTTAAAGAGTTCATTCTACGCGAGCGCAGAGTGTCCTCACGCGATCGCAGAACGTTAAAAGGAGAACCTTCGCGATCGCAGATGTTTTCTACGCGATCGCGGTGAATTAAATCTTGGCGAAAATCTGGGCAGTTTCGACATTTCACAATTCATCCCAACCCATTCATATACTCGACCTAGCAGACATTTTTGAGGACTTTGGCACATCTTTGGACATATCTTTTGGCTTTGTAAATATAATTTTGAGAGAGAAGAACAAGTCTTGAAGCTAGGGCTTTGCACACACACTTGGGTCTTGAAGATTTCATCATTTTGATTAAGGATTTCTTACCCATTTATGTTTATTTCTTCATTTCCTTGTTTTGTATTGAATATCTAAGTGTGTAGTATTTTTCCAACACTTAAATCTTGTTTATGGGAATATTCATATTGAAAGTTTGGATTAAATACCTTGTTGTGCTTATGTATTGAATGATTTCATTATATTTATGAAGTGGATGTTTGTTATTTTAATTATTCTTGTTCTTTAATGTTTCCAAAGGGATTAGCTAACCCTAGGACTCGCCCATTAACTCCGAATTAATTTTGGAAAAGATTATTTGGGGTTGGGAAAGATTAATTAACAAGAACTTGAGGATTTAACCCTCATTTTATAGATTCTACCTAGGGATAGGATTGAACTACTTGTAGCCAAACCCGGAAGTGCTTAATCTCCTAACTTGGGCTAGGAATAACTCATTTAGGAAGTCTTGTTAGTCTTTGGGAAAAGCTAATTAAGAAATATTATCCGTGGCTAATTAACATAACTCACTCGTATTTGTAAAATCGTGAAATAAATTGGATCATTACTTGAGTGTAATACCCGATGCGTTCATCCTTGTTTCCATTGATCCTTTTACTTGCTTTTTAGGTTAGTTTATATTTTCACATTTAGCAATAAACAATTATCAAAATCCAAAATCTTATTTGTTTGGTATTGCGCGATAAGTGATAACTCTATAGCATTCCTAATCGCCCTCATATTGTTCTCTGTTGGATTCGACCCCAACCTTGTTGGGTTACTATATTTGACAACGATCGCTTGCATTCTTTTAAGGTGTAAATTGAGCATATCATATAGCAGAATTCAAAGTTGTACCACTGCCAACGAAATTTGGGACATTTTGCAAGTGGCTCGTAAAGGAACACCTCAAGTGAAAAGGTCAAGAGGAACTCTAATATATTCTCAATATGAGAATTTCACCATGAAGGAAGGAGAGATCATCCAAGAGATGTATACAAGGTTCACTACACTTACCAATGAACTCAAGTCTCTTGGAAGGGTCATTCTTGAAGAAGACAAGGTTGAGAAAATTCTGACAAGGGTCTTGCCAGTCTCTTGGGAAAGCAAAATTACAACCATTCAGGAATCTAAGAACATTGCAACTCTTAAGCTGGATGAGCTGATTGGAAATCTCACCGCCGATGAACTTAGAAGGCAAACTATGAAGATGGATGGTCCCAAGAAGGAAAGGAGTATGGCATTCAGAATCACTGAAGAAGCTGATCTGGAGGAGGATGAAATGACCATGATCACAAAGGACTTCATGAAGTGCCTAATGATAGAAAAGAGTCTTTCAAGAAGTGGAAGATACAACAAACCAAGGGTTTCTGAAAAACAAACCAATGAGGGGTGTTACAAGTGTGGCAAGACTGATCACCACATCAAAAACTGCCCTCAACGGGAAATTGAATGGAAAAAGGAAAGAGCTGAATGAAGGAACATGAAGAAGGAACAGGTTCAACCCAAGAAAAACAAAGGATCAACAAAGGCTATGGTTGCTGCCTGGGGAGAAAGCTCAGATGAAGATTCAGAGGATGAATATGGATATGAACAAGCACTTATGGAAATTGGAGAATCCGATGAGGAATCTGAGGTAAGTATAATTCAACTCAAAGACAAATTTTTGTCTAAAGAAAGGCTATCTGAGTTACTCCTAGATTTCATTGATGAATTTGAGGATCTAAACAATGAAAAGAAACAACTGTCTAAGGAGTGTGTGATTATGAAATCTAAGTGCAAAAATCTGGAACTTAAGGCTAGTGAAAGTGATAGTAAAAATGATGAGTTAAAGAACTAGGTTCATGATCTTGACACCACTGTCCTAGAGCTAAGATTTAAAAATCTAAAACTGAAATTAGGAACAGGTAAAAACAAAGCTGATCACACACAACTCACATTAGAAGAAAACCTAGAAAAAATGAAAGACGAGTTGTACAAAAGAGATGAGAAGATTAGAGTCCTTAAGGAGGATCTAAGAAAGGTCAAGCATGAACTAGATAGAACTAGAAAATGGAACAGGTCCTCTGATGCTTTGACATGGCTACAGGAACATCATAGTAGCAATAAAAGAGGACTTGGCTATGGGAATTAGCTACCTAAGTGGGATCCTAAAAGCAAGTACCTCACTCTTCCTGAGAAAAAGATTTGTACTTATTGTGGTAAGACTAGTCACTTTAAAAGTGAATGTAATGCAAAAGAAAAGGCTAGTCAAAAGAACAAAAGTTTTGTTCGAGGGAAGAATTGGCTACCAAGTTGGGCTAAAAGAAATTTAATTCATCGTTTTGCTTATAGAAAGGGACCCAAACTAGTTTGGGTTCCTAAGACTAACCCCTGATTTTCTTTTGTAGGTTCAAGTGAAAGGTAGTAGCCAAATATGGTACATAGATAGTGGCTGCTCAAAACACATGACTGACAACAAGGACTAGTTCCTTTCACTTGAGGACCTCAAAGGAGGAAATGTCTCCTTTGGAAATGGAATGAAAGGTGAAATCATTGGGGTTGGTAAGGAACAAGATGATGAAGAAATTGGGCTGGTCAGAAACTCAGTCCAAACTGGAGCAACAGTGGAGGAAGGAACATGTTCATCCATCCCGGGAAACATGACAGGGGGAACTGAACAAACTAATTCCCTAACCTCACTGGAACCTTTACATGATCCTGTTCCACAGCAACAAGGCATTGAAGGAACTTGAAGGAGTAACCAGTTGGTTGTGAAACCATGCAGATATCATTACAAAAGCACTGAGTAGAGAGCATTTTGAAAGGAACAAGTTACTATTAGGGATGATTAAGATCACCTGATTGAACCAGTTCAGAATGTAAATACATGGGAAAAAATGAAAAAATAATTGGCAAGGAAAGTCTGAAATTGATGTAAATAATCAGATTAACAATTGTTCAGTCTCATACTGTAAAAAGTATACTCTTAGACCATGTTTTGATATGACTCACTGATCACTAATGAACTTTTTCTATCTTTGCAAATTGAGGCTTGATCAAGAGGATTCTGAAATGATGAAGCTGGTTCATCTGAAAGGCGAGGTATGTGTTCTACACTCTGCACACTTTGAAATACTAATAATTAAATCATGAGCAGAACTCTGCCCAAACTCAAAATCTTTTCAAAACCTATCCAGTTGACTTTGAACCAGTTCCGTTTCAACAAGAATCCTCACCAAATTAAAATACCTAGATCTAGGGAAGCCTTAACCGTAAAATTCAAAACTGAAAGTTCATTCAAGCCACCCCCTCCCTCACAAAACAATTCCCGAATTTCCGGTGACTCAGGTAACATCTGTCCCAAACCTTTCTTCTGAGGTCATCTCTGATGTTGCTGAAAAACTTAGAAAACAGGTTCATACTAGTTGGGTCTGTGAAGGATGTGGAACTGCCTGAGACGATAAGAAGATGTGGTAAAAACAACATTGAAGAAGAAAAATAGAGAGAGGGAGTAAGGAGTGAAGAGAGGGGAATAGGGCAAGAATTTGTAAAAATGGCTATTTGGAACTGAACTACAGAAGGAGGAAGAAAGTAGCAAGAACGCGGGGGGAAGTGGATCAGGAGAAGCCGCTGAAGGACTAGTGAATCTTGGAAAGCAAGCAGATGAACCCGGTTCATCTGTTAATGAAACAATGGCGGATCTTTTGAAAAAGGATAGGTAACAGTTACAAACCTAAGAATAAAAGAACTCCTAAAGCTACAACCCATGGCACAACAAGAGTCAACAAGAAAAGGAACAATGCTTCTTCTGAGACTTCTGATATTTCTCTTCCAAGAGGAAGAACTACAAGGAGCAAGTTAAATCAAAGTAAGGACGAGTTGAAGAGAGCTTTAGAGGAGAGTAAGAAGAAAAGAGTGAAAAAAGGGAAAGAAAAGGTTATTGAGGATATTGAAGTGGATGAGATGGACCTGGTCCATCAAAGTGAAAAAGTGGCAGAGGTAGAGGTTCATACCCCTAAGCTCAAGAAATCCAAGACTTGCTCAATGAAGTCTTCATCTGTTTCTAAGTCTGCTGAACCATCTATCTTGGCTAAATGAACCAGGTCTGCAGTTTTTCCAAGCCTTAATTTCCTAGCCTGCCTAGAACTTCCACTGACCCAGATTCAGAATTTTTTGTTTGTTGATCATGTTTTAACTGTTTTTATTTTATTTTGTGGATTGTGGCAGAATCGTATTCGCTCTATCAATGAAATCTGATGCTTTTTGCTCTGATTCAGTATCTCTATTTTTTGATAGTTTTAATTCTTAGTCGATTATTGATGATTAATTCATGATTGCATATGCAGTTGCCCAAATGGCCATGAGTAAGTGTAAAAAATCTGGGATTCACACAATTGTTTTTGCAACTTTTCGCTGATGCCAAAAGGGGGAAGATAGGTTGTTCTCTGAACATGTGATATTTATAACCTAATGAACCTGATTCTTTATGATAAATGCTTAATACTCTAATATGTGTCACTGTTGGACTAAGCTGAAACAGGCCTGATGCACAACGTTTGTCATCATCAAAAAGGGGGAATTTGTTGGCCCAAGAAAGGAAATAGTTTTGAAGATTGACAAAGAAACTCCGAGATGAACCAGGTCCATCACAGGTGACATAAACGAGCAAATTCAAAGGCACATGAGATGCACATGTAGGATATAAACGTATTCTGGTGAAATTGAGATATCTTCTGATCGAAAAGATTGCAAAAACGAAATTGGAGGACTCCTTATTCAATAAGAACATAATCTAAGATAAGGAAGGATTTAGGAGTTGAGTTTCACTAGAACTGTTTCACCAAGGAAGAGTAGCATTAGGATTCTAGTTAATTCCTTATCTACTAAATCCTATATATATTGCAGAATGTTCTTATCGTAAAGAGACGCACAAAAGCAGAAATTTATCAAGAATTGAGAGCAAAATTCGTGAAGAAATTTTGCAAGCAGTTCGAGCCAAATTAGAGAATGCGAATCTGGAGCTACTTGAACCAGCTAGAAGAACCAGTTCCATCTGTTGTCTCTTTGTCTCGTTTATTTGTAGTAGGTGATTACAAATTGTACCTTTCAGTTTTATCTAGAAGCAATTGTAATAGTTAACTTGAAGTTTGTCTCAAATAGCTAGAGGCTAGTTTTCCACAAAGGGTTAGAGTTAATCCTTAGATTTACAAAAGAGTTTATTTTGTAATGATGTTTGGCTCATTGTTTTAGTGAAGAGTTTGGAGAAAATTTTACTAGGAAGTAGGTCGTGGTTTTTTTACCTTTTGAGCCAGGTGTTTTCCACGTAAAATTGTTGTGTTCTTTAAATTCTGCATTTATTATTCCGCAAACTGTAGGAGTTGGAACACATAGAAGAACCTGGTACTTCTATAACTATTGCACGCAAAAATTGGACACCACACAAATCACCCCCAAATCCCCCCCCCCCCCCTCCCTCTTCTGTGGTATTGACGTTTAGAACATCAGCCATGGTATGGCCTGTATGGTTCCCACCCTTCGGGTTTACTACCGTGTCACTTGGTAGAACACCCTTAGGGCGAGTGTTTAATGCTTAAGAGATTTGACCCATTTGTACTTAAAGGTTTCGGATGGAAGTAGTGTGGGAGGCAATTTGCGCATCGAAATCGACATTCCTTTCCATCATTTGTTTGAACATAATCTCGTTCCGCCCCATCTCATTAGTTGAAGAAATTTGCCCTTGATATTGATATTGAGGTGGATTGTTGGGTTGTTGATACATCGGGGGCCTTTGAAAGCCTGACCCCCGATTTCCAATACCTCCCCAATTGTTGTTATTATTTCCATTCCAATTGTTATTGCCACCCCAATTATGGTTGTTGTTCCCCCAATTGTTAGAGTTGTTGTTGTTATTATGGTTCAAATTTCCTTGGGCTTGATTGCTCCAATTTCGGTTATTCCCTTGCGATCTCCACTGTTGATTTGGAGCATTGCTCTGTTGTCCTTGATAGTTGTTGGCATTCAAAACTTCCCCGCTTTGGTCATCATAAGAATCATCTTGGTTGTATCCACTGCCACTTTGTTCATATTGATCTTGATTGCTTTGAAATTGCTGGCCACGCTGCCTCCTCTTGTTGACTATGAAATTTACCCCTTCCATGGCATTAACTTGCTTAGGCCCCTGCACTTGCTGAAGTTGAGCCTTTGCTAGCTGATTCATAGTAGTAGTCAATTGTGTTATGGCTTGTCTGTGGTCATGAAGTTCCTTGTGGAGATGAATCACAGTCGGGTCACCTTGAGGAACATTTGCCCGACTTTCCAAATGATAAAAAGCACTAGGGAAATGACTTTCGCCTAGGCGAGTATCTAATGGGGTCTAGAATCTAAGAAAATCTTGTAATTGGGGTCGTGAAATAACCTTCACATATAATTACTCACTCGATACCTCTCGGTAGTTTGAGTGACTTTGCCCGATTTGACTTTCTCAAGCCTAAATGGGTGCTCAAACAATGCAAATGAAATTGGCTCAAGTCGGGTATTACTATCTCTAGGTTTAACCCTTTAATTGGGGCTATCAATCTCTTGAATTCACCCCAATTCCTTGTTAACCTACTATACCTAGACTTGGGCCCTCTTTATCAAGAAGAGCCTAAGTAAAAAAAGGCATGAATCAGTGTTTGCAACCACAAATTCTACAATTAAAACATGAAACAAGCTAAATAGCACTAATACATAAACAATTAAGCCCTACAATTGAAGATCCATTAAATACCCACACTAGGGTTGGGTCACAACCCTAGCTATGGGGTCTAGCTACTCATGATAATGGTAAAAATTAAATATGGAGATGTAATGTAAGCCATAAAAGTCAAATACAAGAAGAAAATTTAATGATATAAGCTAAAACTACTCTAAATTACTCAAAGTGGTAAAGTACGGATGTGCACGAGCTCCCTAATATATAACTTGACCCAAAAATGTGAAAAAGATCTATTTATACACAGCTGAATTTTTTGGACGAAAATGCCCATACAGAGGTTTCGCTGAAAGCGTAAAAATGGGAGCCTCAGCGCTTGGACTTTCGCATTCGCGCAATAATGAGCGCGGACCATGTTCATTCAAATCTAGGCTTGAACTGGACTAGGTTTCGCGGTCAGCGTAAAGACATTCGCGTCCGCATTGTCTTCAATCACGGCCGCGTATTATGTTCGTGGACCGCATTCCTGGGTTAGGTTTCACTTGCCAAGTCTCTGAACCTTTTATCATGCTCCCAGTGGAATTTTCACCCCGTCTGCTTCTGGTAACTTTGCATCCGCGTAATTTAGACGCGGGCCAGGTTCTTTGTTTGAGACAAGATTTCAAGGCCTCTGAACCTCGATCCTCGCTGTCAGCGTAATTTCCATCGAGTTCGCACCACTGGTTTTGCGGCCGCGACTTTGTAGCGCGGTCAGCTGTGTTGTTTTCTCTAAATTTCAGCTTCTCTGAACCTCAATCTCGCCGACCGTGGAATATTATCTGCCTCAGCGGTGAACCCTATGACGCCGCGCTTTTCCATCGAGGTCAGCGGTTCAATTTCAGCCTTTGGCTTATGCAAGTTTGACTCCTTCATGAGCTTATTTTGGCTTCTTTGCGTCATTTTTTACCAAACCCTACAAGTAAGAACATTAAGTCATTTTTCGGGAATACCTTTACCATTTTTTACCCAAAACCTAAGCAAAAGAAAGAAAATAATAGGCTAAAATCCCTAGTTATCACACCTCCCGTTGGATGTGGCACATCAGTACGTCCATCACCAGAGCAAACAAAAGGGGTTGAGTGCCGACCCTTGATACAACTCCATCATAACCGGAAAATGTTCTGAGTCTCAACCCACCATCCTCACTCGAGTATTTACTCCATCATACATGTTCTTAATTAACCTAACGAAGGCAACATGTACACCTCTATCCTCCAAACATCTCCACAAAACCTCTCTCAAAACTTTATCGTATGCCTTTTCTGAGTCGATGAACACCATATGCAAGTCCTTCATTCTCTCCATATATTTCTCCATCAATCTCCTAACCAGGTGGATGGCTTCTGTATTCGAACGTCCCGGCATAAAGCCAAACTATTTCTCAAAAATAGACACACTCCTTCTCACCCTTAGCTCTACCACTTTCTCCCAGACTTTCGTAGTATGGCTAAGAAGCTTGATACCCCGATAGTTATTGAAATTTTCAATATCACCCTTGTTCTTGTATACGGTAACCATCGTTCTCAACCTACACTCTTCAGGAAACTTATTCATTCTAAAATGACAATAAATAACATAGTGGCCACTCCAAGCCTGCCTTGCCCGCACTCCTCCAAAACTCCACCGAGATTTCATCCGGCCCGGTCGCTTTGCCTCGACTCATCTTACGCATAAACCTCTAAACTTCATCAACTTCATCATCTTACGCATAGCCCTCTATTTTGGTCCTTCTCAACTTGAAAGTTTTAGATTCCAGGGTCTACCTCTATACCTTTAGTTTCACGTTCACACCGTCTCGCGTCTCGTCAATCAATACAATATCATCTGCAAATATTATACACCACAACACCTCCCCTTGGATGTGGCGCATCAGTACGTCCATCACCAGAGCAAACAAAAAGGGGCCGAGTGCCGACCCCTGATGCAACCCCATCATAATCGGAAAATGGTCTGAGTCCCAACCCACCATCCTCGCTCGAGTCTTTACTCCATCATACATGTCCTTAATTAACCTAAAGAAGGAAACATGTACACCTATAGCCTCCAAACATCTCCACAAACCCTCCCTCAAAACTTTATCGTATGTCTTTTCTAAGTCGATGAAGACCATATGCAAGTCCTTCTTTATCTCTCTATACTGCTCCGCCAATCTCCTAACAAGGTGGACGGCTTCTATATTCGAACTCCCCGGAATAAACCCAAACTGTTTCTCGAAAATAGGCACACTCCTCTTCATCCTTAGCTCTACCACTCTCTCCCAGACTTTCGTAGTATGGCTAAGTAGCTTGATACCCCGATAATAATTGCAATTTTAAATATCTCCCTTGTTCTTGTATATAACCATCGTGCTCCATCTACACACTTCAGGCATATAATTCGTTCTAAAATGACATTAAATAACCTAGTGACCACTCTAATCCTGCCTTGCCCGCACTCTTCCAAAACTCCACTGGGATTTCATCCGGCCGGATCGCTTTGCCTCGACTCATCTTACACATAGCCCTCTCAACTTCATCAACTCTAATCCTCCTAAAATACCCAAAGTCACAACGAATTCCAGATAAACCACCCAGTACAATGCTGATGTCCCCCTCCTCGTTCAAGAGACTATGGAAGCAGGGCTTCCATCTGTGGCGGATAAGCCCCTCAACCAATTGAAAACTCTACCTTCTTCATCCTTGATGAACTTCACTTGGTCCAAGTCATGCGGCTTCCAATCTCGTGCCTTGTCTAACCTGAACAACCTTTTATCCCAACCTCAGAGCTTGAGTTCCTCATACAAACGATGAAAAGCTACAATCTTGGACACCGTAATTGCTAGCTCTGCCTCTTTCTTTGCCAACTTATAATTCTCCCTATTCGCCTTCTTTTCCACCTCGTCTATACTTTGCACTAGCTTCAGATACGCTGCTTTCTTGGTTTCCACTGTTCCTTGCACCTCTATATTCCACCACCAGTCTCCCTTGTGACCACCAGAGTAACCCTTTGAGACCCCTAGTACCTCTCTCGCGGCTTCCCTAAAGCACTGCGCAGTCGTGGTCCACATAGCTCTTGCGTCCCCACTACTCCCCCAAGCCCCCAAAGTCACTAGCTTGACCCCCAACTCCTGCGCTTTAGCTTCCGTCAAGGCTCCCTACTTTATTCTATGTTGGCTATACATTGCTCTCTTCCTCCTCTTTCTGTTGATCTCAAGGTCCATGACCAAGAGCCTATGAAGGGTCGAGATGTTCTTACTCGGGATGACCTTGCAATCCGTGCAAAGACCTCTATCAGACTTCCTGTAGAGTAAATAATCAATCTGAGTCTCGACTACCGAACTCCGGAAGGTGACTAAGTGCTCCCTCTTCTTCAGGAAACTCGAGTTTGCTTTCACCAAATCAAATGCTCTAGAAAAGTCCAGCAGAGTCGTTCCTCCTCTGTTTCTATATCAAAAACCAAAGCTACCATGCACATCATCATATCCCCTAGACATCGCTCCAGTGTGGCTGTTGAAATATCCTCCTATGAAAAGCTTCTCGGTATGCGGGATACCACACACTATCTCATCCAAATCCTCCTAGAAACGCATATTGACTTCCTCATCCAAGCCAGCTTGGGGTGTGTGCGCACTAATTATGTTCAAAGTAAAACCTCCAACAACTAGCTTAATAGTAAATAATTCAAAATCTAACCAAGTGTACCATTTAGCCTTTTTAGAGCATAAGGGCCAACAAATATTATTAGCTCAATTCTAAAAACATTGTACATAAAATACTCAGTTTGATGGAAAGATCGTAGGTTCACGTGCCTTATAATTTGGGCCTAAATCCTCCCATGGTGTTGATGTTAGGGAAAATTATCTAGATGGACTTTTATAGAACCACCATTTATATTTTAGCCTCGCTAAGAATAATTTTGGTAAAATAGTATCGTGCTAAAATTTAAAAGTGATGAAAAGACTAAATGCTTTGGTAGTGTACATCAAAATTCTAGCAATGTGCTTTAAAATGCTGGCAACGTGCTTTAAATTTCTGGCATCATGCTCTAAAATCCTGCCAATTGTTCTTTAAAATATCGGCACGTATACTTCAAAATTCTGGCAGCGTACTTTAAATTTCTGGCACGAGGCTACTCTTTCAAAAATATTGCTAACAGGGTCAAAATTACATATGAAAATGTTCAAAGTTTAAGATTCTCAAGCCAGATTTAAAAAAAAAATATTTTAAAATTTGGGATTGTCAGGCTAAACTTCAAGCAAAATGTGTGATATTTGCTTGCACAAATATTATGTCAAACTTCGGACATTTTTGTTTGAAGTTAGCCTTTTCCAAGGCTAACCTTTGACTTATTATGTCTGAAGTTTGTAACTTCAAATGCGGACTTTTCAATTTCAGTTTCGCACAGCTACATGGGTAAGTTTGTAAAAATTTGAATTTATGGTACATATTAAACAATGATCCCAAAATCAGATATTTATGCACTTCCTCCCATTTTACTAGGATGTATCTAAGCAATCGGATGTTTCTAAAATTGGTGAGGAGTCATTTTTCGCTCACTCTTTTTCTCCTCAAAGAAACCGAAATTTTTCTTTTCATTTCTCTATGATTTTCACTTATTAGCAATAGGGGTTTTTGATGGTTTTATAACAAACACTGTTAGAATTCTGTAAAAATCCATCCAAACCATATCGATCGAAAATGGTCGGAAGAAGAAAACGAGTAAAACGGTCGGAAAATATCTAGATCAGTCGTCAAAGTCAAATAAATTTTTTTACTAAAATATATTGGCCACTTATGGTTGGAAAAAGTGGTCCCACGACAAAGAAACAGTGCTTTGTCTAGAACATATAAAAATTTCAACTGATTTCGGTCGGAAATGGCCAAATCATGGTCAGACTTGCATATTATCTACAAAAAAAAAATGTTTAATTAAAAATCTTCAAGTATACTGACTGAATTTGGTTGGAAATGTTGATTTGACTTTTCTTTCCCGGGCTCAATTATTTTTTTTCCACAACAAAAAAATGTTTTAAAATTATTATGAATATACCAACCGATTTTGGTCGGTATTCGTAACGACCCGGCCAGTCATTTTGAGATTTAAGTCTCGTTCGGTAGCATAAGGTCCTAAGAAAAATCCTACTATGTGTATTGACTTGCGTAAATGGCCGAATTCAATTACCGGATGATTCAAAATCAAATCAGAAGAAGGATACAATTTTGGAAGCTTAAGTTGTATGAGTTGACTGGAATTTGACTTTTGTGTAAACAACTCCCAAAAGGGTTTTGGATAATTTCAACAGCTTCGTATGGTGATTTTGGACTTAGGCGTGCATCCGAATTTGGATTTGGAGGCCCGTAGGGTAGTTTGGAGCATTTTGGAGAAAGTTGGAAAAGTTAAAGTTTTTAATGTTGGGAGGTTTGACCAAGAGTTATCATTGGTGATATCAGGGTCAGAATGCGATTCCAAGAAATGGAAAATCTCTGGTATGTCATTTGGGATATGCCTGCAAAATTTGACGTCATTCCGGATTGATTTGATAAGTTTCAGCACGAGTTTTCGAACTTGGATGATTTGAAAGTTCGATTCATGGTACGATTCGTAGTTCTGACGTTGTTTGATGTGATTTGAGACCCCCGAGCGAGTCCGTGTTAGATTATAAAACATGTTGGTATGTTTAGATAGGGTCTCGGGGGCTTCGGGTGTGTTTCAGATGGGCTACAAGACATTTTCTTTAATTTGAACTGCTGATCCTGTCATCTAGTTTTCTCCTTCGCGTTCGCGTTAATTCCTCCGCATTCGCGAAGAGAAATTTTGGAGGAAGGAACATTTGTTCTTCGCGTTCGCATACCTCCTCCTGCGATCGCGGAAGCGTGCCCTTCCTTTCTTCGCGTCTGCGTCATCCTCTCGCGTTCCCGAAGTTATGCGATTCCTTTCTTCGCGTTTGCGTACTATTCCACGCGTTCGCGTAGGCTAGTCGTGAGCCATCAGACTTTTCTTCTCCACATTCGCGAGTGTGTCGTCGAGCGAAGAACATCTTGGCCTCCCTCATTTTTCTTCTTCCCGAACGCGGTCTTTCTTCCGCGTTCACGATGCTTTAACACCTGGGCAACAGGATATATCTTCCAAATCGAGGTTTTGGCCATTTTTATCAGATATGGAATTGTAGAGCTCGATTTTGAGCAATTCTTCGTGGGATTTTCAAATAAATTGATTGGGTAATTGTTCTTCACCTAGAATTTATCAAATAAATCAATTAGTTTTTTTTAGTGGGGAAAATGAAGATTTTTGAAGAAAATTTTCAAAATGTAAAAAGATGATTTGGGGGACGAATCGGTATCTGAATTTGATAATTTCAGTATGGTTGAACTCGTTTCGGAATGAGTGTTCGAATTAGTATATGTGTGTGCATGTATATACATAAAAAATAATTAAATATCAAATAGTAATTATAATTTTGATCTTGGTTAAAACCGACCAACTTCGGGCGTACTGGCGACCTTAGTAAATTAAATATATATTGAGTTTTAATGTTTGAGCGATCGAGTATATGTATCGATATCCAACACACTATTACACATTTAAAAACAAAATGTATAGTATTAAAAGATGTAGTGCTATATTAAAACATAAGTTGTAGAAACAACAACATATACTCGGTCAAATCACACGATTGGAGTGTATATGTCCATCTGTGTGCGTGTGT
This sequence comes from Nicotiana undulata, assembly GCA_005239495.1. Lineage (NCBI taxonomy): Eukaryota > Viridiplantae > Streptophyta > Magnoliopsida > Solanales > Solanaceae > Nicotiana > Nicotiana undulata. Next base: position 25,994 of record ML267121.1, on the reverse strand, counting down.
GTGAATGAATATACATATTTAAATTAAATGATTTCTTTTTAAATTTAAAAATAAATTACCGATCAAATTCAGTTGGTGTTTAAATTAAATAATTTTTAAAAATTTAACATTAAATTACCTACCAGTTTCGGTCGGAATTGTCGTGGTCAAACAGTTAAAGGCCACTTAAACTTACCGACCGAAATTTTCAACTGATATCAGTTGGAAATTTTCAATCTAGGTATGCACCAAACGGATTTTCCCCATTTCCCTGTTTTCTCTATCTCTCTTCTTCTCCTCCATACAGTCGTGCTTCCCCCAAAGCCCCACCCAAAATCAAATCCTATCTCACTACTCACCCAATAATAAAGCACCTAGAAGTCTCCTTCACCCCCACCCCGTCTCCCTCTCCACGAAGTTCGTCTCCTAGCATTTCTAGACTTCGTATTCGGTATATTAGCGTTGATCCAGATGCATCCCCTTCTACGCACGCTTCAGATTCATCAGAGGAAGCTGATAAGAAGAAGTGCGGCATGATCATTATCATAGGATGATCATAAGGGCTGAGGGAAATGGGTAATAGTTATTTATTACTTCTTTGTTTTTGTTGAATTATAATAGCTAGTCTTATTTATTTAATGTAATTTCTATGTTGTATTTTCATACCTAATCATCAAACTACAAAGATAATCATTGAAGCTCTTGGCCAGTTGTATGATGCACCCAATGCGACTAGGAGTGAATTTCTATCAGAGCTCGTTGTAATGATCCGATCGATCGTTTTGAGATCTAGCGTGTCGTTCAGCATTTTAAGGCCATTATCAACTTCACTTCAGGTATTATGACTTGTACGTGTTTTCGTAATTGAATTTCGGGGAGTCGGGGTTAATTTGGAAAAAGAATTATCATTTCGAAAGCTTTAAGTTGGAAAAATTGACTAAGATGTGATTTTTTACTAAACGGCCTCGAAATCGGGATTTGAAGGTTCCATCATGTTCGTATGATGAATTTGGAATTGGGCGTATGTTCGGATCGGGTTTTGGATGACCCGGGAGCGTTTCAGTGCCTATTGTGGAAAGTGGATACTTTGGAAGAATTTCATGAAATTTGGGTTGAAGTGCCTTTCGATATTATCGATGTCTGTTTGGTATTATGAGCCTAGGAATAGCTTCGCATGGTGATCTGGTCATAAGAGTACGTCCGAATGTGGATTTGAAGGTCTGTAGGTCATTTTGGGGTCATTTGGCGAAAGTTGAAATATGAAGGTTTTTGGAAAGTTTGACCAGGAGTGGACTTTTTGATATCAGAGACGGATTCCGATTACGGATCTTGGAGTAGGTTCGTAATGTCGAATGTGACTTATGTGCAAAATTTGAGGTCAACTGGACGTGATTTGATAGGTTTTGGCATCGAATGTGGAAATTTGAAGTTCTAATGTTCATTAAGCTCGAATTGAGTTGTGATTCATGATTTCGATGTTGTTTGAAGTGATTTGAGGACTCGAGAAGGTGCGTGTTATGTTATGGGACTGGTTTGTGCTTGGACAGGGTCTTGGGAGTCGGGGTGTGTTTCCAATCATTTTGAGCTATTTTGGAATTGCTATTGCTAGTTCTAGTGTTGTCCTTCGCCAACACGAAAGGAGCCCCACGTTCGCGAATAAGGGATTTATGGGTTGTTGTGTTGATCATCGCGAACGCGATGCATGGGACGCGAACGCGAGAGTGGTCCTGGAAAATCCTAGGCGAATACGAGTAGGAGAACACGAGTAGCCGCACACGGACGTGAAGAGGTAGGGAGTTGGGGCCGCCAGACATTAATCCTTCGCGAACACGGCTTAAGGCCCGCGAACGCGAAGTGAAAAGGGATCGCCAGGTTTGCAAATGCAGCCCTTTGGTCGCGAACGCGTACAGGAATTCTGGGAGGCAACATTTTTAGCCTTTGTGATAACGAAGGTATTCCCACAACCGCGAAGAAGGGTCATCTAGGCAGTGTATAAGTTTGCAAAAATGGGTTTGGCTCATTTCGTCTCATTTCCTCCATGGGAGCAAACTGGGGAGCGATTTTTGAGCTCCATTTTCATCATCTATGTCAAGGTAAGTGATTTCCACCTATTGCAAGTTAAATACGTAGATTATATATGGATTTTAACATGGAAATTCATGAACAATTTGTGGAAATTTTGGGCTTTGGTAGAAAACCTAGAAATTTTGTATTTTTGGATTTTGACCATGAAATTGCAAATGGAATTGGAAATAAATTATATATTTGAGTTTGTTGGGTTATGGGTAATGTTTGTCCCCAAAAAATTTCGGAATCCGGGCACGTGGGTCCGAGGGTGATTCTTATCGACTTTTTGAGCGGAGATGGAAATTGTCGTAAATAAGATTATAATGAGTATTAGAGTATATATTTATGAATTTGCACATTTGTTGACTAGTTTTGGACCCGTGGGCATCGGTTTGAGTTGTTGGAAAGTCTTTGGAGCCGGTTATCAAATTTCGAAATGAGGTAAGTCTCCTTTCTAACCTTGTAAGAGGGAATTAATCCCATAGGTGAATTAAGTTATTATGCAATCCTATTTGTGGGGTCTGTGTACGTACGATGTGACGAGAATTTGTACGTAGCTATTATTATAATTTTGTACAGGTAGTCTAGGACCCAATCAAGTCATACTTGCAATGTTTGCACCCTACTTATTAATTTAATTGCTCAAATCATATTGAAACTTGATAAAATAATTGTAAAACGTTAAACTTCATTTTCTTGACCGTTAGTGAGAATTGGTATTTTCTTGAATAGTTTCCCCTTAATGAATCTTGAATTGGTGGGTTTAAATGTGTTTTCCCTTTTGTGTAGCGGGCAGACAGATGCATCTATGGTTCGTGTCGTTCGACACTCGGCAGTGCACGGTTTAAATATTTATGCTAGATCGGGCCATACGACCTCGACATTATTTGTGCATGATAAATCTTTGGAATTAATAATAATTGATATTGCTTCATTGGCCTGAGATACAAAGTGTTATATGACGAAAATAAATTTGGAAAGTTCCTATTAACAAATAAATTGACTACTTACTTCATGTCATTGAGTTACAGTTGTTCTATAAAATACATGTTTAATTATAATATCAGTATTTTATTATTATCCCATAGTAAGTGTCGGAGTCCAACCCTCGTCACTACTTCGAGGTTAGACTGGATACTTACTAGGTACACGTTGATTAACGTACTCATACTACACTTACTACACATTTTTGTGAATGTGCATTTATGTCCAGTGGCCTTGTGGGCGTAGAGGCACGATTATTGCGGGGACTTAGGTGAGCTTTCATTCCATGTTACGAGTTATTTTACATTATTCCTGTCCAATTTTGTATTTTACACAGATATTGTATTTTATCATACTTCCTAGTTAATGCTCATGCACTTGTGACACCGAGTTTTGAGGATGTTTTTGGGTTGTTCTGTATTAAAGTTGTGAAAATATTGCCATTCACCTTGTAAATTTCATCTCTTACATTTTAATCGAAGGAAATATGATTTCAGAAGTACTAAAATGAGTAACGAAGTAAATCATTTATTTGTTGGGTTGCCAGACATCAGTGTTAGGCGCCATCACGACCTTTAATGGATTATGGGTCGTGACAGCATGGTACCAGAGCAGTAGGTTCACATAGGTCTCATGAGTCATGAGCAAGTCTAGTAGTGTCTTGCGGATCGGTGTAGAGATGTATGTACTTATCTTCGAGAGGCGACAGGGCTGTTAGGAGCACTTCCCTTCTTGATTCCTCATAGTGCAACTTGATTCCTTTGAGGGTTATGCCTTCATTTCTTTCCTATTCAATCTTATGCGACATGAAGCGCTTGTTATGAATTGGGAATCGAGAAATTGTGATGGTACTGCAGAGGTGTTGCAGGATGTTTCTCCATGCGTATTCGATTGGGTTAATGTCGTCGCCTTGCGGAAGGATGTTCTGTCATTTCAGCTCCGTCGTTATATTTTCGATGGTCTTGAGGCTATGCATAGATTGCTATGATGTTCATGAGTTGTTATCGCACAATATTGATGTAATGGTAGGATGCTTGTCTATGTGTCGGGGCAGTGAATGACTTGAAAGGAGGTTTGTCTTAGTGCATGATTCACAGGTTCAATGTTTTATTTCCAGCGGAGGAAAGGCAATCGGACTATGAGTGTTCACGTTTAGGTTGATGGAGTAACGAGACTTGGTATTTTCGAGCGTGGTGGAATTTTCATCTGTGATGTGGTGTTGTCGTCCTTGATTGAATATGTTAAGTTATCCGGTGTTATGGTCTTCTTCAATCTCCTTTGGGGTAGGGTATTATGAAATAGCGCCGAGGAAGGGGCTGTCGGAGATAGCGTTGTGCAGTGGTTCAGGATCGAATAAGTGTCCCTAGTGTTGATGGTTCGAGAAGGATGATCTTTGGAGAGGCTTTAAAGTTGGTAGCGATCTATTGGTTGAAGTGCTACAGAGACGGATTTTGATTTAAGGCAACAACTTGGCAGCGGAGGATGAGGAAGGATATGTGGGAGGAGTCTTGTGGTGGTTAAATTTCTAGAAAGCCAAGTGTGAGAAGCAGACGTAGTTTCTTAAAGGAGAGAGATTGACCAAAGTGGGAGAGTGGAAGAGTATAATATGGGTTCTGTGGTAGGATACCTACACGCCTAGGGGAAAGTTTAGAGTGATTTGGGATTTATGGTGGAAAGTGACTAGGTCTACGGACTAATTTGGAATGTTGGCTACTATACTCAGGGAGATTGGATACGATAGGAAGGAGTTGCTTGATATGAAGAGGGATGCAACATGGCTTCGGATGGGAATGTTTGTCGCACTTGTAGTTGATGTCAATGAGGAGTGAACAGACTTGTTCAACTGGTGAATGAGGATGAGCTTAAGAGGGTTTATTGGTTTCGTAGTAATTGTACTCGGTGCAACATCGTTGAAAGAGGTCGGCATGGAATTTCCACAGGTGGGATATCTCTTGTGAGCAAGTTAGCGGTTGTGTGATGTTGATGAAGCTTTTACAAAGAATTATACTGGCTATCCGGTAAGAGGTCGAATATGTAAATGTGGCTAGTGATTCAGAGTGTTCATGAAATGGTTAACAGGAAGATTTTGAGGAATTTGGTGGGTCGATAGTGCGAGGTCATGTCAATGAAGAAGAAGGAATCTTGGTAGGTTCCAGGGTTATGAAATTGTATCTTCAAGCTAAGTGGGAGAGCCCCACCGTCTACGATTGGATTTCATGGTTGTCTACTTGTGAGGTTTCTGGTTATCGGCATATTGGTGAGTTATTATGACTAAGGAAAGAAAACATCAGTGGTAATTTGAGCAAAGGATTTGGGGAATGTGTTCTATATTTGGACTTATCGATTCATGTTCAGGCTTTGGGAAGACTCAGAGTTTATGCTTCGTGTAGATGTGATGTACAAGGAAAGTGAGTCAGCCGGGTGCTTCTTTGAGAAGGTGTTCATGTAATAGCAGGGACTTGGAGTTTGATCACATTTGGGGACAAGTTAGAGTGGGTGACTCTCAACAACGGTTCTAGTGGGTTCAAAAATTCAAGTGCGATGTTTAAGAATTTCGAGTCCGTGGTATAGTTATGTACCGAGCTTTTGCAGTGGACTATGAAAAGGGGCTTGGAATGTTCTATGTTATCATTGGGTATGCGGTGCAGTATTGCAGGAAGGGAATAAGTAGCTTCAGATTCACGGAAGGTCTTGTAGAACGGGTGTACCAGTTGGTGATGCTATTGTGCGCGTAAGGAGAATATGAGATGATTCATGGTATTGAGATGATGTGGTCTCGTGGATTGTGTCACTCGGGATGAGTGTTGTTGGGTTTCGTTACATTAATGGATGGAGCTATTATTATTTCTAGGGCAAGTTGAGAATAAATTGTAAGAAGACGGGTCGTCTAGTAATAGTTGAATCGACATGATTGTGGTTGTGATCAGTTCCCTCAACATGTTAAGTTATATATGTGATTTGTGGCGGTACGTGGGAGGCTGGACAACCACCATAATTCGATTGATTTAGGAGGTATTTGGTTCTAAGGACTAGGTTCACTAAATGGATTCTGGAAGAGCTAAGTAAGAGGTTTATGTATGATGAAGGGTTTATTCTACTAGTGGTTCAGGAGTTATGATGAAATTTTTATACTCTCGCATATTGGCATGTTAGGTGCAGTGAGCGGCATGGGTATTGGAAGTTGAGAATCAAGGTTACTGTTTGGCGTTGACAAGAATGTCACAAGCTCGGATGAGCAAGAAATGATTTAGATGGTTAAAGTAAGCTGGTATTGCCTTTAGCGCCACTTGAGACCGGTGTCCTGTGTAAGAGGCTTTATGTACTGATTGCGAGTTCTTGATTTACTTTAAAACATTATTGTGGACAGTGGAATGGATGGGCAGACTTGTTACCTGGTGCGGAAGATCGTGGGAGCGAATCCCACGGGAAGATTATATAAGTGTGACATGTGGTCACTTGATGGGTTGAGGACCGGGCGAAGACTACATATGTATATTTCATAACTACTATAACTTGAAATTAATGTTTATAATATTATATAGTTAATAAATTTCTATCTTCTAAATAAAGGGTCGCTACAAGATTAACGTGGAGGAGTACACTTAGAGCTTTCCACCGAATGAGCAAGGCGAGCGACCACCCCTTTCAGACGAAGAATCGCAGAAGATATAGTTGGATGTTGTCGGTGGTCCTAAAAATGGGATAGCATACCGCTTTCCAAAAATATCATTTCGGCGCTACAGGGATGTATTGCAAAATATAGGGACTTCCGCTCAGGCCAAGGCAATTGATAGGTTGACTCTCTTGTCTATGGAGAAGAAGACCACAAAGCTGACAGCGGAGCTTGAACAGACAAAGGCTAGAGAACAAAAGAGAGATAAACAATTTAATACCCTTCAAGTTCAGCTAGAAAAGAGGGATCAACAATTTAATCCCCTTCAAGGTCAGCTGGCCAATCTTCTTGCTAGTGGTGTTTTTCCCATTCCTCGGTCTCGTGAGCCTTCCCTAGATGCTAATGAATCTTCTAGTAGTGAAGATGGAGATGATGCAATACGAAACACTCATGTATTTCTAAACAAATTCTTAAACTTGTGAATATTGAGTTGGAATAGTTTTGGATGATGATTGTATTGTTGATATTATTTTGTTATTGAACATTGGTATTGTTGTTATTGTGGTTGGAACTGTTTTTGTGGTTGTTATTAACATTGTTGTTATTGTGGTGGTTGTTATTAGCGTTGTTGTTGTGGTTGGCGTCATTGTTGTTGTTGTAGTTGTTATTAGCCTTGTTGGTGTGCTTGTTGTTGGTTAATTGTTGTTGTTGTTGGTTAATTACGGTTGTTTTTGGCTAATTGTTGTTGAATGACAGCAATGTAATGTTGACATTATAGGATGGTTATTGGTTGTAATTGGCAGGTGGTGTAGCGTAAAAAGCATGCATATTCTGCCAAGTTGTTACCCAGAAAACCGATCGATTTCTTTCGGAATTCTCATATTAAAACCCAAAAATTCATAATATTTGACCGACTTCGGTCGGTAATTTCAATGTGCAATCTGCAGAAATTTGAAATTACCGACCAAAGTCGGTGGAAAATAACTTCTTTTATTTATTTGTTTGTTAATTATTCTGAACGATTTCGGTTGGTCTTTTAAAATTTAAAAAGAAATGTAAAAATATCAAATATTTATATTTACGATCGAACTGTCGGTCGCTAGTTTGAAAAATAAATTACATATTACCGACCGATTTTAGTCGGAATATTTATTTTTCCAACAAAAATTGTCGGTTAAAGTGTCAACCAAAGGTGAATTAACATACCCACTTCAGCCGCAACACTTTAGCGACCACAATTGTTTCGACGAATTAAAATCGATCAAAAATCGATCGGTTTTCTACGTTTTCAATTGATTTCGGTCGTTTATTTTTGGACGATTTTTTTACAGTTTTCTAGTAGTGAAAACTGTCATAAATCAGTTTTCATCTAGGTGATGATATGCCATCAACAAATTTCAAAAATTATAAATGTCACCGAAATTTTGCCCCTTTTAGTCAGACTACGTATAGGTGTGTATGCTATGCACAAAACAGCAAACTACGTCTTTCTCTTTCTAATTGGTATTTAGTCAAGTTCGAGAAAGTAGCAAACAAAGCTAGCGTTGTTACCATCAATGTAACTATCAAGTAAAATGTTAGTATAAATGATGATAGATGTGATACTTTGTTGCTTAGTATTTCTCCATCATTATGGTTTAGGTATGTCTTAAGTTAGACGTACTTGGGCCTAATTAAGAGACAATTCTTCGTCAGAGATTGCATGTAGAAGAAAAAAACAGGAATTGTTTTAGAAATTCTAAATATTTAACACAAAAGTCATGCATTGACAGTGTGGGACAATAGATGATCTTCCATCGTGTCTTTTTTTTTTCTTCCTATTATTATATGGCATAAAACAGATTTAATATCCCATCAATATATTTTAATCTGTTGTAATAAATAATATATCTGATTTTTCACGTAACGAATTTTATATTTAATTAATTGGTTACTATGTACCTGATAATTTAAAAGAAATTCGGTGTATAATGTATAGAGGTTAAACTCTTGGGTCGTCGACCCCTTTTGTTTTGCTTTCGCACTTGCATGAAATCGAGAAGATTATAGCAAATTAAAAGAGAATTAAATCTCATGTCCTAGTGATATATACATCTGCATTATGGAATCAAGATCACTCAAAAATGCATTTACAATCATATACCCGCTAATATGAGTTTGTTGAATTGAACTTGAATATTGTCATAGTCCAAGCTCATGGTAAGTATTGTCCGCTTTAGCATAATAAACCTCACAGATTTATCCTTTAAGTTACGTCATAATCGAGCCCAAGAGCGTGCATACCATGTTACTTATAAAGCTCTTTATGATTTTCTTCTCTCGTTCTGATGTCGGAGTGCGTACCGCTTCTTCAGAAATATCAGCCTAGAAGCCTGCCAGTATTATGGGTGGGAATAATTAAAGGTAATTAGAAGCTCCAAAAGATTCATATCTAAATTAACTTCTGCCCCAGTATTAATGAAGGAATATTTTTTCTCTTTGGCAAAGCTGCTACGTGCTTCTCCCCATCGCTATATATATGCTACTTTCTGCTAATATATTCAATTGAATTTAATCTTTCTATTTTATAACTATATATTTTCTGATTGTTAAATCTATCAGAAGGGTAAAGCATTTATAAGAGTATATCCTAAATAGTGCACTAGCGGATCTTGGAATTTGTGGACTTTGAAAGTTATGGACATAGTTATAGCATGTTTGGTCAAGTTTCGAAAGTCGGTTTATTTTTAGAAGTATTTTTTTAAAAATACTTTTGCTGATAAGCAGTAGTGTTTGGCAAATTTATTTAAAAAATACTTTTGAGCAATAATTAGTGTTTGGTCAAGCTTTTAAAAAATGGTTCTAAGTGTATTTTTCTCAAAAGTGCTTTTGGAGATAAGCTATTTTTTTCTGCTTATGAAAAACTGCTTCTGCTTCTTCATAAAAGCACTTTTTCCTTCCAAAAGTTTGACCAAACACCTTAATTTTTGGAAAAATACACTTTTGACCAAAAAATATTTGGCCAAAAAAACTATTAGCCAATGAGTCAGGTACATGCATTATATATATGTCGTTCATCCTAGGATGATAAAAATTATTTCTTCATTTTTTCTAGAAATATTTCCAGTTTTACTGTTAAACTTATGTTAATTCATTAAAATGGAACAATAAATTATAGATTAAGACAAGTTGCTATTTTGTTCTTATTTCGAAATAATGTTTTAAACCCCTATCCTTACGTTATTGCATTGGACCCTCACAAAATAAAATATGATACATATAACAAAACATATAGAAAAGATGTCATTACAATAGGACGTTTATATCGTATATAGGTTTATTTCCAAAGATATATGACAACACCTTTGATGAGAAGAACAAGAATAGAAAATAGCACGAAAGAAACATTAACCAGACAAGTATAGACTCACTACTATCCCTAAGAATTGTGGTTGGATAGATAGCATCTCTTCACTGTTAATTAACCAGGAATCTCGTGATTAAGCCCTAAAAATAAAAAAGAATCTCAAATAAAGCACTTTTACATCTAATGAACCTTACGCGAGACGGATCCGAATTGCTCGAGGGCCTAATACAGATATCGAAAATAGAGTGGGAAAGAAAAGGACTCGCTACTATCATCAAGGATTGTGATGAAATAGATAGCATCTCTTAATCCTTAACCAAAAATATCGAGATTAAGTTCTGAAAATAAAAAAGATTCTCACAAAAATGGTAGAAATAGCACGGGCAGGCTAGTTTTTGGACTGATCATTTAAAAATAGTCAGCGTTTGCAAAATTATTGAAAAATAACTACTATTTTGCTGCAACACGGAACGTTCCAGCATAATATACAGGAGATCGGTGCACCTGTGTATGAACTTCCAGCATATTATGTTGGAACTTCAACACGTGGAAAGTTCCAGCATAATATACTGGAGATTGGAGCACCTGTGTATGAACTTCCAGTATATTATGCTGGACCGGTATATTATACTGGAACTCCAGTATATTATGTTGGAAGTCCAATATATTATACTGGAACTCCAGTATAATTGGAGTTCCAGTATACCTATGCTGGAACTCCAGTATATTATGCTGGAGTATTTTCCGGATTGTGAACAGTATTTTCGTTCGGCTTTATCTTTACATAAAAAGTGGCTAAATTTTGATTACTTTTGAAACAGTGACTATTTTTGAATAACCACTTATAAATCTAAATATTTTTGAAGTTTTCAGAAAATATTTTCTCTTTAATAGGTCTTATGCGGTGCAGTTATTCGGGAGCCAATACAAATACAGAAAATCGAGTGAGAAAAAAAATCGCTACTAGCAATGGGAAAATCACCATAAAATGACAAGTAGACGAGTTGGGGAGATGGGAGATTCATCCCCTGAAAAAGCAGGCCCTAGGTCCCCCCGGGGCCAAATCCTCACTATCCAACAGATTTCTATCATTTCTATCTTTCCTCTAACAGATTTCAAAGGGTCTTTTGAAAGCTAAATGCCTCCAACCTCCCATAATCATGCATCATTCACATTCATCTTCCTTTTTTCATTTTGGTTTTCTCTTTTATCATTATCAAAAAACAGTACTGCACCTACTATTGCTTTGTAGCAGTGAGTGCAATTTCAATATTTTAATATTAGTGAAATATGGAGTAATTAATTAACTTATTTTAGGAGTATTTCAAGTGCAATAATCCATTTTCTTGACTTTTCAAATCTATCCAAGTGTTACTTATATCTAGACACAACTTCAGCTTTTAAATACTTTTTTTCAACTTTGTCATTTTTTTCAATTTCAATCAACTATGTTGTTCACGCCTACTTCTTTGTTTAACTACATGTGTAGAGTTTTAATTAAAGATGTTAGTAGTGTGTGATCGTCTTGTCAAAAAACTTAAGTTGTTAGTGATACGTGACGTCTGCCTCCTCTATTACCATGTAAAATTATGTAATTATTTAATCCATAAGTTTAAAATTTATAAATATAATATATACTTTTATTTATTTAACTGTATATCCTAACAAAAATTATATCAAAATCGACATCTTAACCAGACTTTCAAACATTTATTGACTTTTTGAGTTCAATCGCATCAATTGCCATGCTATATATGCCATTGATCATTATAGTTTCAACGGATTCAGAAATTTAACGAGAGTGACAAAAGAAACACTATATGCGTGGTTGTTTTAACGTTTGATTCAGTAGTGTTCTTGGGAATATTTTGAGGTCCTGGGTCGCAATAAAGATGGCGGCAGCCACCAGTCAAGCAAACTAATTAGAAAAAAAAGTATATTTATTCTAAGAGGCAATGCACGTGTAACAATCCGACCGCTCGTTTTTCTTTTTAGAATCCCGTTCCCCTAAATAAGACTCCACGTATGTGCTTTTACTATTTTAAGACTTGCGGGATCGTTAGTTTGAGGTTTGGATGGGTTCGGGTTGAAATCGGAACACTTGATTCCTTAAGTTGGCCTTAAAAGGCTAAGTTTCACTTCGGTCAATATTTTGAGTAAACAACCTCGGAATCGGGATTTGACGGTTCAAATAGGTTTGTGTGATGATTTCGGACTTGGGCATATGCTCGGATCGGTTTTTGGATGACCCGGGAGCGTTTCGACGCCTAATATTGAAAGTTGGTTCTTTAAAGGTTTTTGAAGTTCTTGGTTTAGAGTAGGTTTTGGTGATATCGAGGTCCGAATGGAATTCCGAGTTCGGGAATAGTTGTAATTTCATTTAAGACTTGCTCGCAAAATTTGGTGTCAATCCGAGTAGTTTAAGTACGCTTCAGCGCTTTGGGAGTAAATTGAAGAACTTAAAGTTCATATTTTTTATTCAATTGGTTTGGGGTGTGATTCTTAGTTTTAATATTTTTTTGGGCGTTCCGAGAGTTTGAGCGAGTCCGTTTTATTATTTCAAACTTGTCGGTATGTTCGGGCGGGGCCTCGAGGGCCCTAGGTATTAAACGGACGAGGCTCGGACCAAGTTGGAACTTGGGAGCAACAACTGAAGCTCCCAATTGCTGGTGTAATCGCACCTGCGCTTGGCCCGCCGTAGGTTGGAGAGTTTGGTCGCAGAAGCGGCTCTGGGGCATTTGTCCAGGGACCGGAGATGCAGAAGTTTGATCGCACCCGCGAAAGCGCAGGTGCAAGGAGGAGTAGCCAGGTGTGGGACATGTGGTAGATGCGGCACGCTTGCCGCAGAAGCGGGACCGCAGGATAGGGTTCCCGTCTGCAGAAGAGGCCCTCCCTGGGCTTGAAGGCCTCCGCCGAAGCGCACCAAGCACCATAGGTGTGGTACCGCAAATGGGGCCAAGGTACCGCAGGTGCGAAGACCGCTGGGTAGAAGGGTTCATATAATACGGGACTTAAGCCATTTTCAACCCATTTCTCACACACTTTGGGCAATTTCGGAGCTTCTCGAGAGGGATTTTCACCTAGCACTTTGAGGTAAGTAATTCATACCAAATATGAGTCAAATACATAGCTTATGTGTATATTATAACATGTAAATTATTGAAAATCATGGGTTTAGGTGAAAACCTAGGTTTTTGATAAAAATGGGATTTAATCATGAAATTCGTTATGGAGTCAGTAAAAATCATATATTAAGGTTCATGAGGTTATGAGTAACAACAATCTTTGAAAATTTCCGAAATCCGGGCACGTGGGCCTAGGGGTGAATTTTAGGAATCTTAAATTTAGGGTTGGGTAACCTCTTTAATAGTTGGAATACGAACTTTTGAGAATTTATTGATTAGTTTTGGGTTGATTCGGCACCGAATTGAGGGTTTGAGCACATTCTTGGACCAGGAAGTAGGCATTGAGACGAGGTAAGTCTTTTTTCTAACCTTGTAAGAGGGAATTAACCCCATAGGTGAACTTAATCAATATGTACTTATAATTGTGGGGGCTACGTACGCACGAGGTGACGAGAGTCTGTGCGTAGCTACTATTCATGGTTATGTCCGGGTAGATTTAGGTTCACACCATGCTTTATTGATATTGTTGTTTATTTATGCTTACTAATTGCCTAGAATAAATCTGAGGTTGAGGATTTCAACATTTGTAAAGTTTCTAGTTGAATTTCTCATTTTGAAAAGCATTGAGGGGTATTATGATAACTTGAGAAAATCTATGTTCAACCGCTTCGCAAGTATATTCCTCGAGCTGGGTAAATTTCAACTATTGTCATGGGAGTGGGTCATTTGCCTAGGCAGGTTAATAGATGCATTTATAGTTCGGGTCGTTCGACCCTCGGCAATGCACATTATATGTATATGTATATTTGGATCGGGTCGTACATCCTCGGCATAATTTGTGCGTAAAGATATTGGAACCCCTTTTATATTTAATAGTATTTCATGGGCTTGAGAGGTGAAATTATGAGATGAGATAAATGACTTGGTTCCTACTTGAAATAAAGGGATTGTTTACTTATTTTCCTTCTCTGAGTTCTATTATCACTTTATTTATCATGTTTAATTAGAACTTCATTTTATTATATTTTTGGTCCATAGTAAGTGTCGAAGTCGACCCCTCGTCACTACTTCTTTGAGGTTAGATTAGATACTTACTGGGTAAATGTTGTTTATGTACTCACGTTGACGTCTGCACTTGATGTGCAGCATCTGAGGCAGGTGCATCGCGCATGCTTGACTTCTGGTTCGAGACTACACGGTGAGCTGCCCTTCCGAGCCGTTCTGCAGTTGCCGCAGTCTTACCGTTGTTTTGTTCTGTCTATTTTATTACAGAGAGTAGAGTAGTAAATCTTTTGTATATTCTACTAGCAGCCCATACTCTTGTGACACCAGGTCTTGGAACACATACTAGTAAACTCTTGGTTTTGGTTTATTTCTTTGATCATGATTGCACTTATTAGCTTTCGTTTTACTTATTTCGTTAAATCCATTACTTTTTGAACTTTTTTTAAAATTTATAGAAAGTTTAATTACTTGGAAAAATCTTTAAAAAGAGAAATCACATAGTTTGCTAACTGTTGGCTTGGCTGGCGATGGCGCTAGGCGCCATCACCGCCTAAAATGGAATTGGGTCGTGACAACATGGTATCATAGCACTAGGTTCACGTAGGTCTCCCAAGATGTGGACGGGCCTAATAGAGTCTTGTGGATCAGTGTGGAGATGTTCGTACCTATCTTCGAGAGATGAGTGTTAGGAAACTACTCTTTATTCATCTTCTATCGTGCAGTTGATGGTGTACTAAGTTTCTTCTTTTACTCTCTCACATATGCTGAGAACGCGCACGGCAGATGTTCCGAACCCGGGAGGAGCTGCTCCCCCTATTGCTAGAGGCTGAAGTAGAGGCCAGGGGAGGGCACCGACCCGAGGTAGGGGACGGGGGCATCCCAGAGTTGCCCCAGTTGCACCACTAGCGAATCCAGTTGAGGATCTCATTAATGAGAAACAGGGCGAGGTGCCCGCAGCACATCCAGCCCCGATCAACTTCATAGCATCACCGGGCTTTCAGGAGGTCATGGGACGTATGCTATGGTTCATGGATTCTATGAACAGGCTGGTTTATTTTCTGCAGGCCTAGCCACATCTCATGAGGGAGGGGGAGCACAGACCTATACTGTTTAGGCTTCTGGGCATGCAGCTGCAGTATATTAGACCCCGAGCACACTACACCTGGCCAAAGCCCAACCAGTTGCAGCAGTTGTACCTGACCTAGACTAGTTCCGACCGGAGAGCCACAGAAGCTACTGGATAGATGGACCAGGATTCATCCTCCTGTCTTCGGGGGTGAGCGACATGAGGATCCCTAGGACTTCATTGATATGTGCAGGGACAGATTGCACAACATGAGCATATTGGAGTCTCACGGGGTGGATTTCACTACCTTTCAGTTTGAGGGCAGAACCCGTAGGTGGCGGAATTCTTATCTTCTTGGCATACCAGCAGGTTCTCCTCCCATTACTTGGGACCTGCTTACACGCCTTTTCTTGGATAGGTATATCCCACCCTCCCAAAGGGAAGAGTTGCAGTGTCAGTTTGAGCAGCTCGAGCAGGGTCAGATGTCAGTGACCGACTATGATGTGAGATTCTATGAGTTGTCTTGCCATGCACTTATGATACTTCCTACCGACGCAGAGAGGGTGTGAAGGTTTGTTGTGGGGTTGCACTCCAACATCCAGTCTAGTATGACTCGGGAGGTTGAGATAGGGACCTCTTATCATTTGGTAGTGGAGATTGCTCAGAGGACTGAGGGTTACCATCAGAAGGGTAGAGAGCAGATGCAGTGGGACAAGAGGTCCCGTTTTTCTGGAGAGTTCAGAGGTGCCCCAGCTAGGGGCAGAGGTCAGTTTGGGAAGGGTCAGCCTAGCAGGCCCACATATTCAGCACCACCACCTCCTCAGGGTGTTCCAGCGCGACCCTATTTCAGTGTTATGCCGGAGAGTTCTTACCGCCCACCAGTAATCCAGGGTTCTTCTAGTAGGTATTCCGGCCATCAGGGTCATTCTAATGCCTATTTCATGCCATGCAAGAGAGTTCATACCGCCCACTCGCTCATCAGGGTTCTTCTAGTAGATATTCGGGCCATCAGGGTCAGACTTTAGGGAAATAGTCCACCGCTCCTAGAGGTTGTTATGAGTGCGGGGATCCTGACCACATAAAATGATTTTGTCCCAGGCTCCGGGTCAAGGCAGTGTAGCAGAGTCAGCAACCCCTGATTACAACACCAGTAGTCGCACCAGTCGTTCGGCCGCCCACAGGCGAAGCACAGGTGGGTAAGGGTCGTCCTAGAGGTGGAGGTCAGGCAGGCGGGGACCAGTCAGGTGGCACTCCAGCCAGGTTCTATGCTTTTTTGGCCAGACCAGATGTAGTGGCCTCAGATGTCGTGATCACAAGTATTACTTATGTCTTCTGTAGGAATGCTTTAATACTATTTTACCCAAGGTTTACCTATTTGTATGTGTCATCTCTGTTTGCTCATTTCCTAGATGTTCCTCATGAGTCCTTGGGTACTCCTGTTTATGTGTCTACTTCTGTTGGCGATTCTGTTGTTGTGGATCGGATCTATCGGTCATGTGTGGTCACATTCTGTGGTTACGAGACTAGAGCGGATGCTTGATATGACCGACTTTGAGGTCATTCTGGGTATGGACTAGTTATCCCCATATCACACCATCCTGGATTGCCATGCCAAGATTATTACCTTAGTGATCCCAGAGCTGCATAGATTGGAGTGGAAGGGTTCGTCTATCAGTATATCTAGTCGGGTTATCTCTTCTAGGAAGGCTCGATATATGGTCAAGAAGGATTGTTTGGCTTATCTAGCATATGTTCGGTATACTACCGCAGAGTCTCTGGTGATTGATTCAGTACCAGTAGTTCGGGAGTTCTCCGATGTGTTTCCTTCTGACCTTTCAGGCATGCCACCAGATCGTGATATCGATTTGTGTATTGACTTGGCTCCAGGTACCCATCCTATATCTATCCCACGGTACCGTATGGCTCCGAAAGAGTTGAAGGAGTTGAAGGAGCAACTTGAGGAGTTGCTAGAAAAGGGGTTTGTCAGACCAAGTGTGTCACCTTGGGGTGCGCCAGTATTATTTGTAAAGAAGAAAGATGGGACTATGCAGATGTGCATTGATTACCGCCAGTTGAACAAAGTCACCATTAAGAACAAGTACTTGTAGTCGTGTATTGATGATTTGTTTGACCATTTGAAGGGTGCTAGGGTGTACTCTAAAATTGAATTGAGATTGGGGTACCATCAATTGAAGATTCGAGGATCGGGTGTTCCGAAGACTGCCTTCCATACTAGATATGGCCATTATGACTTTCTCGTGATGTCTTTCGGCTTGACTAACGGCCCAGACGCATTTATGGACTTGATGAACAAGGTGTTTAGGCCTTATACTGATTCGTTTCTCATTGTCTTCATTGATGACATTTTGATTTACTCACGTAGCATGGAGGAGCACGAGCAGCATTTGAGAGTCGTGCTTCAGACCTTGCGGGAACAGAAGCTATATGCTAAGTTCTCCAAGTGTGAGTTTTGGCTAAATTTTGTGGCATTCTTGGGGCATGTTGTATCAGGTGAGGGTATTAAGGTGGATCACAAGAAGATTGAGGCAGTTCAGAGTTGGCCTCGTCCTACTTCGGCGATTGAGATAAGGAGCTTTTTGGGGTTAGCAGGTTATTATCGTCGGTTTGTGGAGGGTTTATCATCTATTGCAGCACCTTTGACTAGATTGACCAAGAAGGGTGCTTAGTTCCGTTGGTCCGATGATTGTGAGGCAAGCTTCCATAAGCTCAAGACAACTTTGACTACATCACATGTCCTAGTGGTGCCTTCCGGTTCGGCGATGTATACCGTGAATCGCGACGTTTCACACATTGGTTTGGGTTGTGTATTGATGTAGGAAGGGCGATTTATACATATTATTCATGTCAGGTGAAGCCCCGTGAGAAGAATTATCATGTGCACGATTTGGAGTTGGCCGTGATTGTTCATGCTCTTAAGATCTGGAGGCATTATCTTTATGGGGTGTCCTATTAGGTTTACACTGATCATCGCAGCTTGCAGCATTTGTTCAAGCAAAGATATCTCAATTTGAGGCAACATACATGGATGGAGTTACTGAAGGATTATGACATCACCATTCTTTGTCATCTGGGCAAGGCGAATGTGGTTGTGGCTGCCTTGAGCAGAAAAACAGATAGTATAGGTAGCTTGGCATTCATTTCAATGGAGGAGAGGCCACAAGCCTTGTACATTCAGTCTTTGGCTAACAAACTTGTGAGGTTGGATATTTCAGAGTTCAGTCAAGTTCTTGCATGCGTCGTTGCCCAGTCTTCACTGTTGGAGCAGATCAAGGCTTGGCAGTTTGACGATCTGCACTTGATGGTTCTTAAAGAGACGGTACTATAGGGTAGTCCCAAGGAGGTTTCTATGAGAAAAGATGGGGTTCTGCGACTCCAGGGTCGTCTAAGTGTTCCAAATGTTGATGGCTTGAGGGAGAGGATTTTAGAGAAGGCGCACAGTTCTCGATATTCCATTCACCCAGGTGCTACGAAGATGTACCGCAACCTGAGGCAACATTATTAGTGGCGGCGGATGAAGAAATACATAGTGGAGTATGTAGCTAGATGTTTAAATTTCCAGCAGGTTAAGTATGAGCACTAGAGGCCACGAGGCCTACTCCAGCAGATGACTATTGATAGTAAGCTATATTTATGAACTTTAGATACTATTTACATTTAGCCGCAGATTATTGATATTTGAATGCTAAACGATAAAAAAATGCTCTAATTAAGAATTTCATGCTTTGCAGGAGCCACTCCGAGCTATGAGGAAGCTAAAGAGTGTTTTGGAGTCAATATGGAGCGTGGAAGGCCAATCGGAGGTTAGCACGGTCGAAAAGAAGAAATAAAAGCAAGCGGCGAAGTCCCCTCAGGTGCGCGGCCATGGATTGACCGCGCACCGAAGGCAGAGAACTGGGTGAAATCCGCGGCACGGATGGTCTGCCGAAGAACAATAACCCAGGGTCAATTGTGTAAATTCTAAGGCGAATAACCTAGACCTATATGAAGCCTAATTCGCCCAGAAGAAGAGAATAGTTGATTTTAGGAGATTTGGAGGCAAGAACACAGGAGGAAGACAGAGAATTTCCCTAAGAGTTTTCATCTTATTCTTCTTAATTCCATTGTTGATTATGACTTTTTATAGTGAACTTTTATATATTAGTATGAGTAGATAAACCCGTCATCTAGGGTTGATGGAACCAATTGTTGGATGAAGTCTTGAATCTATTTTGATATAATTGAGCCATTTTTACTCTATGATTGTTCAACTACGTGTCGTCTTGCGATTGATTGAAAGAGCCCTTGATTGATCGTGTCTAGTTATCTTGTGTTGCTTGAGAAAGAATACTTAGTTAGATTGTTGTTGAACAACACCACTTTTAGGTAAGTTAAGAGATTAATTACTTGAATTTAAAAGTGGGGTTACAGATAATGAAGCTTTGATGGGATAATTATGAGTAGTATAAATGGTTAACTAGATTAGTTCGGGAGAATGCTTTTAGTAAATCATCATAATTGATCGAGAGATAATTACGGTAGCCCATAACTCATCATCCTTATAGATTGTTACGGCGATTTTATAGTTAATGTGTCAAGAATTAATCCGACGATTGGGGAAATCAATATCCCTAGATCCTCTTACCATTAAATTCAACTTTATTCTTGATTATTTCTAGTTTTATTGCCTGTTTTCCTTAGTTAAATAAATTATACTCATTATCTATTAAAAAACTTGCATCTTGAAATTGTATGAGCTTATCATTAGCATTGTTAAAGGTTGTAGTAAATAGGTTAGTTCCCTGTGGGATTCGACTCCGAACTTGAACCGGATTATATTTGCACCGACCAGTTAGTCCTTTTTACAAGGCATAGTTGGGCTTGATCAAATTTTGGCGTCGTTACCGTGAAACTAACGGTGTTATTTATTACAACTTAGAAGAATTTCTAGGATTTTTAGGTTAGATCAATTTTCTACGGTGTTAAAATTTTTCCATTGAATTCTCACGTTTGAACTCTTCTGTGACTCAGGTGCATGCCTAGAAGCTCCTTGAGTACTGCTGAAATTTTTTAAGGACTCTCAGATCCCGAGAAAGCATTCAGGGCATTGAATCGGGCTAACAAGAAGGACAACAGTTAAAACAAAAAGACCAACTCAAAATTAAAATGAACAACATGGAAAATGTCAACGGAAACATTTGAAATGATCGTGTTGACCCAAACAAATGAGTGGTGGAACCTCTTGTGCTGGAAACTGTTCTTTATGATTGGGTACAACCAATGTCTGACAACCTGGACACCGCCATTTTTGTTCCTAAAATACAAGCGCAGACATTCCAGATTACCAACAACATATTGCACCTGTTGCAGAATAAGGGGTTGTTCTATGGGTCGTACATCGAAGACCCACAACAACATCTGAAGAACTTCCTATCAATTTGTGTGACTCAAATACAACCGAATGTAACTCTTGAAGCAATTAAGCTATTACTATTCCCATTTTCAGTGATTGGGGAGGCTCAAACTTGGCTGAATTTGCTCCCAATAAACTGCATTGCTACTTGGGAAGAATTAGTCAAGCAAATCTTAAACAAGTTCTATCCTCCCAACAAAATTGCGAGACAAATTGATGAGATATTGCATTTCAGACAGAAACCGACTGAGACCTTGCAAGAAACTTGGGAGAGGTTTAAGGGTATGCTAGTGAAGTGTCCATACCATGGCATTCCGAATCAGATGTTGGGATAGAGATTCTAGATAGGTTTAGCAGACAATCTGAAGGCCAACGTAGATGCTTCAGTTGGGGGTGCATTTTTTAGCAAAACGTTCATAGAATGTAAGATTCTTGTTGACAAAATGGCTCAAAATTTAGGCTGGATGATGAGAGATACGACACTCAAACCAATAGTGTATTCTGTTGCTCTGGACCCAAACAATTCCAATGCAGAAAACATAGCCACTCCCATGGCCCAGATGAGCTTACTGACAAAGAAAGTCGATGAGACGGGTACAAAGCAAGTGCACATTGTTGATACAACAAATGGAGGCTTATGCAATCATTGCATAAACCAGTCATATGAGTGCTCGTAGAGTGATGAGGATGAAAACCAGCGCTTCATAGAAGACATGAATTATGTCAATAATTTTGGAGGTTAGAGGCAAGGTGGGAAGCAATGGGGACCAACACCAAACTAGCAGTACAGACAAAACCAGCCAAAACACAACACCAATCCAGGAGGAGCACGACCACAAGGCCAAGTTGTGCCTTATCAAAGGCAGCATGGCTATAATCAGCAGCACCAACAACAGTTGGCCTACCAACCACCTCATCAACAGCAGGACAGTAACATGATAAAAATCAGGGGCATGCTGCTACAACTCATTGGGACAAACGGAAAGATGCAAGAAATGTTAGTTGCACATGATTCGGCAATCAAAGGCATTGAAACTCAATTGGGACAACTATCTATGGCCTTGAACAATCTCCCACAAGGAACATTGCATGCAGATACAAACATTAATCCAAAGGAGCAGAACCCAAATCAACTAATGGCAGTGAGTCTCAGGAATGGAAGGGATTTAGATAGAGAGCAAGAAGTTTCTCAATCTAGGAGAGAGACAAAAACAACTACTCCAGTTACATTAGAGACATACGAGTCAACAGAGCTTACCGAGGTTGTAATTGAACAGGCACAGGTTGACATGGGTAAGGAGAAGGAAGGTGAACAACTCCCATAGTAGGTGGTAGAAAAAGCTTCCAGCAAAGAAAAGACACAAAGCAGTGGGCAGAGGTTGACTCCTGCACCATTCCCTCAGAGGTTGGCAAAGCAAAGGAAAGATGATCAATACAGGAAATTCATGGAAATGCTCAGGCAAATTCAATTAAATATTCCGCTGATGGATGCTTTGATGGAATGCCAGGATATGCAAAAATGATGAAGGACTTAATGTCTCGAAAATTTGACTTCCAAGACCCGTGTACTGTAACTCTGACTCAGACCTGCAGCGCGGTAGTGACAAGACCTATGGCTCAAAAATTGTCTCCGGGTAATTTCACTATCCCATGCACCATTGGGAGTTATGTTTTTGCTAAAGCATTGTGTGACTTGGGAGCCAATATAAACTTGATGCCCTTGGCAATCTATACAAAACTAGGCATTTGCAGAGCTAGACAAAAGATCGACATGAATTCTTGATGATGTGCTTGTTCAAGTGGGGAAGTTTGTATTCCATGCATACTTCGTTATTCTTGACTTTCAAGTGGATGAAGAAATACCAATTATTCTGGGGAGGTCGTTCTTAGCCACTGGGAGAGCATTGATTGATTGTGAAACTGGAGAATTAAAAATGAGGCTGAGTAATGAAGAAATAATATTCAATGTTCAACTGAGGAGACCCAGCGAATTTTCAAATTGCTCACTAGTGGAGGTCGTGGATGTAATACTGCAAGAGAAGGATGAGACCCTTAATGTCATAGATCCGCTAGAAGCTTGTTTGATGAATTTGGAAGAGATAGAAGGTGAAGGGTTGGCGGAGTGGGTCTTGGCCCTCGAGGGTCAAGGGTTCTGGAAAAGAGAACCCCAGTTCGAGCCCCTACGCTTAGAAGAAAGAGCAATACCACCTGCAAAACCATTAATAGAGGAGCCACCACAGTTGGACCTAAAACTGCTTCCAGCTCACCTCAGGTACGCTTTCTTAGGACCTAATTCTACTTTACCTGTTATTATATCATCTGGTTTGATAGTTGTGCAGGTAGAGCAACTTTTGCAGGTGTTACAAGAATGTAAGACTGCTATTGGTTGGACCATGGCAGACATAAAGGGCATCAGCCCCGCCTTTTGCATGAACAAGATTCTCTTGGAAGAGGGGCACAAACCTTCTAGAGAACATCAACGACGGCTTAACACGAATATGAAAGAGGTGGTGAAGAAGGAAGTGATAAAATGGTTAGATGCGAGTATCATCTCCCCCATCTCTTACAGTAACTGGGTCAGACCTGTTCAGTGTGTGTCGGAGAAGGGAGGAATGATGGTCGTACAAAATGAGAATAACGAGTTGATCTCGACTCGTACACTCATGGGGTGGCAGATTTGTATGGATTATAGGAAATTGAACGCAACCATCCGGAAGGACCATTTCCCCTTGCCATTTATTGACCAAATGTTGGACAGGTTGGTTGGGCGGTATCACTTCTGTTTCTTGGATGGATATTCGGGGTCAGATCTCAATAAACCTTATAGACAAAAAGAAAACATCCTTTACTTGTCTGTATGGCATATTTGCCTTTCGGAGAATGCCTTTTGGCCTTTGCAATGCACCGGCTACATTCTAGCGGTATATGTTAGCCATTTTCACGGATATGGTTGAAGACACTATAGAGGTATTTATGGATGATTTCTCCGTGGTAGGGGATTCATTCAAAGACTGTCTTCACAATTTAAGAAGAGTGGTCAAAAGATGTGTGGAGACAAATTTAGTGTTGAACTGGGTGAAGTGCCATTTTATGGTACAATAAGGGATAGTGCTGGGGCATCGAGTGTCCAGTAAAGGAATTGAGGTCGACCATGCTAAGGCTGATATGATTGAGAAGTTACCACCGCCCACGTCGGTCAAGGTGGTGAGAAGTTTCCTTGGGCACACCGGGTTCTACAGGCGATTCATAAAAGATTTCTCTAAGATTGCTAACCCTTTATGTAAACTCCTTGAAAAGGATCAGCCTTTTGTGTATTCTAATGATTGCAGGTTGGCATTTGAGGAGTTGAAGAAGACATTGGTAATGGCACCCATCATTGTTGCACCCAACTGGGAGAAACCGTTCGAACTCATATGCGACGCAAGTGACTATGCTATAGGAGCAGTCTTGGGACACCAAAAGGACAATTTGATGCACCCAATTTACTATGCAAGCAGAACGCTAAGCGGTGCACAGCTCAATTACATTGTGACAAAAAATGAGATGTTCGTTGTAGTGTTTGCATTCGACAAATTTAGGTTGTATTTGATTGGTTCGAAAGTTATTGTTTATACTGACCATGCATCAATTAGGTACTTGATAGCAAAGAAGGATTCAAAGCCACGCTTGATTAGCTGGGTTCTTTTGCTACAAGAATTCTATCTGGAGATCCGTGATAGAAAAGGGAGGATAATCAAGTAGTAGACCACCTCTCAAGGTTGGAAGGAGCTGAAAAGAAGGTGGAGGTTGAAGATATATTAGAGACATTCCCGGATGAACAATTACTAGCAGTGACAATGGAGGAGACGCCATGGTATGCTGCTATTGCTAACTATTTAGCAAGCGGTATTATACCTTATGGACTCTATTAAATTCAAAAGAAAAGGTTCTTTCGCGATTGTTGGTCTTATTATTGGGATGAACCTCTACTTTTTAAAATATGTGTAGATAACATGATCCATAGGTGTATCCCCGAGAAAGATCAACCTTCTGTTTTGCAGGCTTGCCATGCTTCACCATATGGTGGACACTTTGGAGGAATTCGGACAGCGGAAAAGGTGTTGGAGTCGGGTTTGGACAACTCTGTTCAAGGATGCCCATGCTTGGGTGAAAAGTTGCAATGAGTTCCAAAGGACAGGCAACATATCAACTTCACGAGATGCCGATGACTACAATTCACGAGGTGGAGGTATTTGATATGTGGGGGATTGACTTTATGGGGCCATTCGTCAGCTCGTATGGTAACAAATACATATTGGTAGCAGTTAACTATGTCTCCAAATGTGTTGAAATGGTGGCTCTCCCAACCAATGATGCAAAAGGGGTGACAAGCTTTCTAAAGAAAAACATCTTCACACGTTTTGGCACCCCGAGAGCTATAATCAGTAATGATGGAACCCATTTTTGTAATAGAGCATTCGCATGGCTGTTGGAAAAGTATGGAGTTCTCCATAAGGTGGACACACCTTACCACCCACAGACGAGCGGGCAAGTTGAAGTGTCCAACAAGGAAATCAAAAGTTTCCGGACCACGACATTGAATGCGACAAGGACTGATTGGGCAAACAAGCTGGATGATGCATTATGGGCGTACCGCACAGCATTTAAAACTCCAATTAGTATGTCACCATACAAGTTGGTGTTTGGAAAAGCATGCCATCTTCCGGTAGAGCTTGAGCATAAAGCCCTTTGGGTACTACGGCAGTTGAATTTGGATATGCAAACCGTAGGCACCAGTAGAGTCACTGAGTTACATGAACTAGAGGAATTCAGGTTTCATGAATTTGAGAATGCCAGATTGTACAAAGAAAGGATGAAAATGATGCATGATAAGCACATTCCAGATTGGAACTTTAAACTTGGAGATCTAGTGTTGTTATACAACTCGGGATTAAGATTGTTCCCGACCATTCAGAGTTATGCAAGTGTTGTCAAGTGGAGATGTAGAAATTGAATCCGAAGATGGAACAAATAAGTTCAAAGTGAATGGGCAAAGGTTAAAACATTACCTTGGAATGGTCCAAGAAAAGGAGGATAGCGTAGTGATATCTTTGGAAGATCCCCAATACGCGAGCGAAGAGAAATAATGAAAGCCTGCATCGTGCCGCGACGTTAAATCAGGCTCTTCCTAGGAGGCAACCCATGGTTTGTTGTAAATCGTCGTGACGCGACGTTAAATTGGGCGCTTCTTCTGGGGAAACACACTATTTTTCTTTGTTCTTATTTTTATAATTGATCTTGAATGGTGACAATATTGACCGATCTACTAATGTGCAGGGACATAATTATGCACATCGGAAGTAGGGGTGGGCATTCGGTACTTCGGTTCGGTATTTAAGAATTTCGGTTCGGTATTTCGG
>ML267117.1:0-96222 GCA_005239495.1 Nicotiana undulata | reverse complement strand
CTAGCGGGTTCAACGTTAGGCGCAGTCACGGCCCAAAGGGTGGGAATTTGGGTCGTGACAGTCCCCTGGTGGGTGATGAAGGTGGTGTTTTCCTGGTCCTCTTCCTCCATAAGGATCTGGTTGTAGCCCGAGTAGTCGTCCAAGAAACTCATCAACTCATGTTCGACTGTCGCATGATGAGGTGGTCGATATGAGGTCGTGGAAATGAATCCTTGGGGCAAGATTTATTCAGGTCGGTGAAATCTTCGCACATCCGCCAATTGTCATTTTTCTTTTTTATTGTCACTACGTTGGCGACCCATGGGGTGTACTTTGACTCTCTGACAGAGCCATTTTCTAATAATTTTTCCACTTCTTTGCGCATCGTGTCATTGATTGCGGAATTGAACTTACGCCGAACCTGCCTTACCAGGGGATAGAGTGGATAGACTCTATGTGTGGCAATATCTTTTGGGATACCTGGCATATCTACATGTCTAAAAGCAAACAAGTCCGCGTTAGCAATTAATAATTTGTGAAACTTACCCGGTTCTTGGAGTTTGCAGTTGATGTAAGCTTTCTTGTTGTGGTCATTGATGTCTAGTTGAACGGGGTCGAGGTCCTCTATGGTCGATCATGCGTCCTCGGTCACATCAGGGTCTCTAATGACCTCTTTGATGTCTTCGCCTACCGACCTTGACCCTATAGATTGCTATGCTTCCTTCTTTTTATGTCTCATTTGTTGAGTGGTCGTGCAGTCTAGGCGATGCAGTAGCATTCTTGGGATGTGTGTTGTTCCCGGCGTATGCTGAATATGCCCCATGGAAATGGGAATTTGATGACTTGGTACAAGATAGAGGGTATAACACTCATGGTGTGTATCCATGGTCGCCCTATTATGGCATTATATGCCATGTTTTGATCCATGATGTGGAATGTGGTCTCATGAGTGACACCACCTGCCAGGATGGGGAGGGTGATCTCACCAGATTTTTCGTTCAACTGAATTGTTTAAGCCTGGTAGTGTGATGCAACGTGGTACTATCTTGTCCTCGAGTTTTATTTGTGTGAACTCAGGGATGGATATACGCGCCGCTCCTGTCATCTATGAGCTGGTAGTTGTAAGGTTTCTATGGAACGGGCTGGTAGTTACGAGTACCAGGTTAGTGCTCCTCCCATTAGGGTTTCGCCGAATGTCTTTAGCAGAATGGAGGATACTTGTTCCTTGGAGAAGTCATTGCCTTTCACGGTGGTGACGTAGTGGGTCATGATCCTCCGGGTCGGTCGTTCCATCGTATATTTACAGGTAAGGAGACATTTTAAAAGTCTTCGGTATGGCATGTGGGGAAGCACTATCATTGTACGGCTACTCGACGAACTGATCGGCATCTCTCTTCGGCAATAACTTGGGAGCGCCCGATATTTTATCGACCCTTTACCGGTGCTCTTTCATTTGGATCCGAAGCGCCTTGTTCTCATTTTCCATTTCCTCCATCCTTTTCAGAATGGTTGTGAGAGTATCATCGCATGCATTGTTAACAACATTATGAGTGATACCTGTCGTCGCGGGTGGGGGGGAGTTAATCACGTTGCTCGTTCATTGGTGGTGTAGCACAGGTTCTCACATTTGTTGCGGCCGCGTCCTGAACGGGCTTATGGAGGAGGATGGTCAATGTATCAGTTAGCCAGGCCTCAAGGAGCTTCTTTATCGCTGGTGGTGCCTCATCTCCCATGGATGTGGAGGCTGTCTTGCGAAGGGATTTTGAGATGCTGCAGTGGGGAGAGGCGATCCACCTCGCCTAGGAGAGACATTGGGCGTTGTGTCGTCGTCCATTGCTGGTGAGCTCTCGTGGATGATGTCCATGAGGTTGGTTGGGAGGTCACTCATAATTCTAGTTCTTTATTCTTTGTTACCTGCCATGTTAGATCTATGCAAGCAGAGAGGA
Source organism: Nicotiana undulata (assembly GCA_005239495.1). Classification (NCBI taxonomy): domain Eukaryota; kingdom Viridiplantae; phylum Streptophyta; class Magnoliopsida; order Solanales; family Solanaceae; genus Nicotiana; species Nicotiana undulata. The sequence continues at coordinate 94,297 of ML267117.1, read as the reverse complement.
AAATGTGTGTTATTTTATTTTTTTACGTCAGCAACCAGTGTCGGTTGTAGATTTAGAAGAAACTAAAAAACTTAGCTATAAAATCCTCGTTAACGGTGCCAAATTGTTTGACCAAAAAATATAATTTCCGGTTAAGCTATTAAAATTATATAATGAAGGGTTAAATCTAGTTAAGGATAATATAACTCTAGATATTAAGCACAAAGACGTATAATAGATGAGACAGATTCCGTATATGGTTGGTGACAATAAATGTAGAATACTCATACAATAAGAACATTAAGGGAGATATAAATAACAATAAATATCAATAAATGCATTTATGTAAATAAAGAGAATGATTCACCCAATAATGGATGGACAATGGAAAAGAGGGGAATAATATGAAGATGAATCTTTATTGAAAGGTAATCTTTGTGTTTTTGCTAGAGAGAGAGGGTGTGCTTCTCAATAGTGTCCTTATTAGAAATAATATTACATGTCTCTATCATTGTCTCTTCTTTATATATATACGGCGTTTTTCTTAGGGAATCCTAATAGCACAAACACAAGGAATATCCACTAGAATATTCTCTTTTTATATCCTATCCTAACAAATTAGCCATTACAAGTCTTATCAATAATAGTCGATCTCGACCTCGACTCTTGTGGACATCTTGACTGCGATCTCTGTTGATATCTCGATCATAGCTCATGTCGACACCTCGGCCACTGATCTCGCTATATCTTAGGTGAGCTCGACCGATAACTTTCTTTAATGCTATATTACGCTAAGTGTTCGAAGGCGAATTATTGGCCTATACAAGCATAAATGTCAAAAAATTTCAATGATGGTAATAGTGACATTTAAATGTCGGTAAAAGATTTACGGCATTTATTACGGGCATTTGTGAAAATGTCACATTGAAATTTTCGGCACAGATAGTAATGTCGGCAAACGAATAGTGACATTTATTGGAGACTTTTATCAAATGTCAGGATTGTAGTTTTTAGCTTATTGTTTGCGACATATTTGAAAGTGTCGGGAATTTTGGATTATTATCGCCATTACGCAAATAGTGTTAAATTCTCGAGACTAACGCATCCTATAAAAGAACATAAACTGGAATCATTATGTAGTGCAAACAGAAGCTCTCTATACACTAATTTCAAGTATAAAAATCTATAGTCTTTACAATAAAATAATATTATGATAAAATTATTTTCATTATTCAAGAACAATCTAACTAATTTTGAAACAACAAAGGATTTCTTCACTTATTCAATTTATCTGCCACTCTTTCTCCACTTCCTTCTGTAGCTTACTCTCCAATTCAATTATGTATCTGTCAATCGACAGCCTCTTGAATGAGATTAGAAATTATTGAGGTAGTAACCTGTATTTTTATGAAATGCACAACAAATTAATTAGAAAGTATGTTGAAATTATTAGTAAACCTCTTAGTTTACAAACATACATATTTTCATATAGTAAATATTACTAACAGTACAACTTCTTTGGAAGCATCCTCTTTTTTATGCAGTAGAGGCAACCAATTGACATACTCCACAACCTACCTTCCAACTCAATAAACATGAACAATTATTAGTGGAAAATATAAAACTTTAAAAGAGAATGATGTCAAATCTACAAAGATTTTACCATGAGATGCCGCATACTTGACTTGCTCATTGTGACTCCAAAACAAGACTAAATACATGTCAGCAACCTTAATTTTCACATAATTTTCAAACTTTTTTCTAAAATCTTAAAACATACGAAAGTACCAAAGCATGCAATTGGTAAATCATTTTTTACTAGAGAAGCAAATAAAGTGTGACGACCTGATAGGTTGTTTTGAGTACTGGCCCTTATTTTCATGTTCCGAGTTCTCTATTAGCTCTATTTAATATTTTTAAATTTGCGTGCGAAGTCTGTGTTTTTTTTTCCGAAAAGATTTTATGTGAAAATTTTGAAGAAAACGTGAATTTTGGTTTTAAAAATAACTTGAGTTGACTACGGTGAATATTTTATGTAAATGACCCAGATCGGTATTTTGACGATCCCGGTGGGTGCCTATCGTGATTTTGGACTTAAGTGTATACCCCGAACTGAATTCGGATGACACTAACTTGATTTGACTTGTTTTGTCAAAAGCTAGTAACTTGAAGGTTTAAAACTTTCCTAGATTTGACCATAGGTTGACTTTAAGGCTACTGGGTTCGGATATTGGTTTCGGAACTCGGTATAGGTTCATTTTTCTATTTGAAAATTATTTGCAAAATTTGGTGCAAATCGGAATTGGTTTGATAGGATTCAGACGCTCAGTTGTGATTTTTGAAGTTCTTGAATTTCTTTGAATATTTCATGCATTTTGATGTCCGATTCTTAGTTCTAGGTGTTATATTGGTGTTTTGATCATGAGAGCGAGTTCATATGATATTATTACACTTGTGTGCATGTGTGATTTGGAGCCCGAGGGGATCGGGTGAGTTTCAGATAAGCTACAGACCATTTTTGGACTTAAAGGATCTGCTGGTGCAGCTGTTTCTGATAGCTAGTGCCTTATGCTTCGCAATCATGAAGCTTCTCTCGCGATTTTGAAGGGGAAAATGTGACTACGGTGAATTGTTCTTCGCGAATGCGGGGACATGATCGTGAACGCGAAGTAGTGGGGGCTTACCCCTCGCGAACGCGACCATCCTCTCGTGTATGCGTAGGGTTATGGGGTTCTGGGAGGAAGCATGTTCGTTACTCTTCATGAACGCGTTCCTTGAGCCGCGAATGCGAAGGCAGGGGGAATATGTAACGACCTGACCCACCTCTTTGAGAATTAGCATCTCGTTCGGTGGCTTAAGGTCTCGAGTAGCTTCGTATTGTGTATTATGACTTGCGTGTGAGGTCGAGTTCGATTTTCGGATGATTCGAGATTGATTTGGAAGAATAATTCTTGTTTTGGAAGAAAACGTGTAATAACCAGTGCAAAAAAACGGCCAACCTATATGTAATATATATATAGCCACATTTTTTTAGGTTAAAACTCTTTTTCAAAACCTGATAGGTTTTCTTCCTCCGCTAAGGAAAGGTTTCCTTTTATTTCTTATTATTTAGGCACAGTTGGGACCACATGATTTAATTAAAAAGGCTTCCTATTATGGAATTAATTTAGAAATTTAAAATTAATTTCTACCATAATAAATTACGAATTATTCTACTAAAAATTCGTAATTTCACTCCTTAGTACAATTTCGAAATTCTTCCAAACCTTATTTAACTCCCCATGTTAAGATTCCGATACTAACCAATCAAATTAAATTACTGACAATTTAATTTATTGATTACCTCCTTTACACTTTCGCTTAACTTATTTCATGTGTCGGATACAAAATCCACCGGCCGGGTTAGACATGAAAACTTATAAGCTTTCATAACAGAGTGTGATCAATCTCATAAACCGAGACATGAATTTTATCAACTAATTATTACTTCGCCAATGTATATCATTATTTTCTAATTTACCAGTCTTATTGACCCACAAAAGAATCTCGCCTTTTAATAAATCAAACAATAAATGACACACACAACTAATAATAATTATATCAAGATTAAGAGTATAAGTACATTGAATGGACTAGAGAAATTGTTATTTTATTAAGTTGGTAAAAATAAATATCTCTACTTGATCCGTTCAATACATACAAAATGTATTAGCACAAGAATTCAGAATTAAATCATTCCCATAATCAAGATAAATTATATTTAATCTTGTGCTACAACCATTCCAATGGTGTGTCCAATTCCATCATTAGATTGTGAACATAAACTTTATGCCTTATAAGAACTGATGATTTAATCTTCCATGTATAAGCTAAACTTTATACACCAAATCATCTACTATATAAGCAATAAGCACAGAGACAAATAAAATTTTATTGAATTGAATAAATGAATAAAGAATTGTTCCATAAAGAATACTATAACAATACACATGGTTTATACTATATCCTAACAATCTCTCACTTAGACTCATAACCATGCATCTACAACTCTGACACCCATTCCGTCTAGATGCATATAAAAAGTCTTCTGTGGCAAGCTCTTAGTAAACGGGTTCGCCAAGTTGTTCTCCGACGCAATCTTGGTGACCACTACAACCCCTCTTTACATTATCTCACGAATTAAATGATATTTATGCTCAATGTGCTTTTCTCTTTTATGGCTTTGTGGCTCCTTCGAATTCGCAACCGCACAACAATTATCACAATAAAGTGTTATTGGTTCTTGAATCAAGAGAACCACACCCAACACTCTTAGGAAGTTCCCGAGCCAAACGCCTCTTTGGTTGCCTCAGAGGCTGCCTCATATTCGGCTCCCGTGGTGGAATCAACAACATAAGTTTGCTTGATGCTCCTCCAACTTATGGCTCCACCTCCCAGAGTAAACACATTTCTTGAGGTAGACTTTATAGAATCTCTATCTGATTGGAAATCCGAATTAGTCTACCCAACAGGCACAAAGTCATTCGAATGGTAGACTAGCATGTAATCCCTAGTCCTTTTCAAGTACTTGATTATATGCTTAACCGATGTCCAATGCTCTCTCCCGGTATTAGACTGAAATCTTCTAACAACGCCAATGGAAAAGTAGATATCAAGTCTAGTACATAACATAACATACATCAGGCTTCTCACATCAGATGCATACGGGACCGTCTTCATCTTTTATATCTCTTCATTAGTTTTAGGAGACTGATCTTTAGATAAAGAAATTCCATGTGTGAAAGGGAGAAACCCTTTCTTGGAATCATGCATGCTAAACCTGGAGAGTATTGTATAAATATAAAGAGCCTGGGAAAAGTCACAAGGAAAAGAGGGAAAAAGTCAGGAAACAAAAATGTTATCGCAATGGCTGAGGTACAATCAAATACAAAAGGAAAGGATAGTGCTACAAAGAATTACACTGTCACTAAACTTCAAAAGGAAAATGAACCACAACCCGAAGAACAGAAGCAGGAAAAGAAAGATATCAGGAAGAGCAAAAAGTAGATACAAAAGGGACGAAAAATATTATACTAAGAGTCAAAAATAGAATATAGGGAAAGCATAAATTTAAGCACATACTAGAAGAGAACATCATAGAGAATATGGATAAAGAGATTACGTTCAAACAAAAAATCAGACAAAAGAATCACTCAAGACCTTGTCAATATCAAAAGAAACAGAACAACAACTCAACACATTCAGGAAGATCAACTCAGCAAAGTGGAATAGAATAATCAAAGTGATGAAGGGAGCTACAATAACCAAATTATATCCCCTATTACGGCAGACATATCATGGAAACAAGCAAAAGGTGGTCTAATTTCTATAGACCTAGACAATATTAAAATTATTACCGCAAAACATCATGTGAAACATGGCCTTGATTTAGGGAATAGCTCTAAAGATGAATCATGGAAGGATACAGAGGAAAACCATATCGAGGATGAATCATTAGATGAATAAGTTGAAGATAGTTGTATGAAAGTTGGGAATAAAGAGGAAGAGCATGTTGTAGATAGTTTGACTGAAGCCTCTGTACCAACTCCAAAGGAACCAAAAAATCATGTTGATAAGGAAACAGATGACACCATTCAGAAGCAATGATTATCTCCAAGGGAAACAAAACACAAGAAATAAAAAAGGGGAAGAAAAACAGTAATCCTCTCACCTTAATAGGGAAATACAGAGAGAATTCGACTAATCAACCCCAATAATCTTGTAATGATCAAGGTCATTATATGGAATAGTAGGGGGATGATATCAAAAGGTGCTTACCAAAGACTAGTACAGCTGGTCAACCTTCATAAAGTCGACTTGGTTGCTCTTCAGGAGCCTTTCCTGGATGACAATAACAATGTAACGACCCGACCGGCCATTCGGAGAGTTATAGCCATGTTTCCTCCATTTATGCTTTATTATATGTGGTTCAGCTCTATTATATTGTGTCGAGTTGGTTGGCTCAGGTTCGGAGTGGATTTGGAGAGAAATGAGACACTTAGTCTCTTAAGTTGGATATTTAGTTGGAAAAGTCAATTAAAAGTTGACTTATGGGTAAACGATATCGGAATTGGGTTTACATGATTTGGATAGCTCCGTTAGGTGATTTTGGACTTAGGGGTGGTTTCATAATTTTATTTCGGAGGTTCGTGGTCGAATTAGGCTTGAATTGGCGAAATTGGATTTTTGGCGATTTTTAATCGGCAGTGGAAAATTAGATATCGGGGTTGGAATGAAATTTCGGAAGTTGGAATAGGTTCATAGTGTCATTTGTTTTATGTGTGTACAAAATTTGAGGTGATTCCGACGTGGTTTGGTTGGTTTCGGCATCGTTGGCAAATTTTGGAAGTTTAGAAATCCTTAGGCTTGAATTTGGGGTTAATTCGATGTTTTGATGTTCTTTTGGGTATTCCGGAGGTTTGACTAAGTTTGTATAGGGATATGGGACCTATTGGTATAATTGGTTGAGGTCACGAGGGCCTCGGGTTGATTTCGGATGGTTAACGGAGAGTTTGAACTTGAGAAATGCAGCTGGTGTTGCTGTTCTGCTGTGGCCGCACTTGCGGATTAGGAACCGTAGGTGACAGTCTCGTTGGTGCGGTGAAATTTCGCAGGTGCGGGGAAGGGAGCCTGGGTCTCTAGTCGCAGATGCGAAAGGATGAGAACACCTGCGAGCCCGCAGGTGCGAGGCCTGGGGCGCAGGTGCGAGGCTTGGGGCGCAGGTGCGGAAGCTGAGAGTTAAGTGGAAACCACAGATGCGGCGTCTTGACCGTAGGTGCGGTCCCTCATGCGCGTGAAATAGGTCGTAGGTGCGGAAATGCCTGGGAAGAAGGTATAAATTAAACCCTTTGCGAATATTTTCCCATTTCCACCATTTTTGAAGACGGAATTGAAGCTTTTGGAGAATTTTGGAGAGGGATTCAAGGGAAAACTCATTGAGGTAATGTTTTTGAACCTAAAACTTGATTCTATGGTGATTTTCAGTTGATTAAGTATGAAATTTGTGGAAATTAGGGGTGGAAATTGGGGAATTAGGGCTAGGAACTTGAGCGTTAAATTTGGGTGATTGAGGGGTCAAACGAAGTTAGATTTTGGTAAATTTGGTATGTATGGACTCGTGAGAGTATAAGGATTCTAGTTTTTTAATTTTTATTGGATTTCGAGGGCCCAAGGGTCGGGTTTGGCCAATTTCGGGAATTTTGATTTAATTTGATAGTTTTCGCGTAGGCTTTATTTCTTTAGCATGTATTAATGATATGATACTGATTTTGGATAGATTCAGGGGGCGATTTGAGGCCGAGTCGAGCGGCAAGGGCATCACGGAGTAGATTTTCATCCCGTTTGAGGTAAGTAACGCTTCCAAACATTGTTCTGAAGGTTCAAAACTCTGAACTATGTGTTATATGTTTAGAATCAAGGTGACGCACATCCCAAGTGGCGGGCGTGAGGACGTGTACCGTGAGAATGGTGACATGGTTCATTCCATGGCACAGTTTAGTGATTCCTTCTTGTTGATATCCGTGCCTCTGTCAATGTGATTAATGCAAACATGCTAGAAATCATGCTAGATATTCTGTTAAGGCTTCACGCTGATACTATTGAGACCCGAGTGGTCGCTTATTGCTGTCATCTCATGTGTTTCATTGATATTATATACTCAGTCCTGTTATTGCATATTATTTCATGTCTCAGTCTCGGTAATTGTTGTTTTGTAGATTATATCATTGATTCGTGCTAGTTCATGCATTGTGATCCCATGTGAGGGAGACTGGAGAGTGATGACTAAGTGAGGTCGAGAGCCTGATATTGAGTGACAATTATGGGATCGGGCTGCACGCCGTAGCATGCTATATTGATTTACGCCTAGATAGGGCTTATGATAGCGTGTGGGCTGTAGGAGCCCCTGCGGAGTCTGTAACACACGCCCAGTGAGTGCAGTGATGTTATTGAGGGATGGATCTTGTCCGAGTGTTTGTATATGGAGATGGATCTTCTCCGTGGGGATGGATTAGCCTTCCTCGGTACTGAGTGACTACTGTTATATGTGTATATATTCTGGGATGGACCTTCCCTGGGCTATGAGAGCCATATATAGTACTGAGTGGACAAGTATGTGAGAGTGGGAGCACATTGTGCGTTTCATACAGTTGATGCATTGGCATGTAAAGTACGTTGAGTTATATATGTTAAACTGTTTGGATCTGTACTTATCTTATCACCTTGAACTGTTAGTTAATTGAAAGCATGCCTAAATATTTGTACATTGATTCTGTTATAAATGTTGAGGTTTAGTTCGTCACTACATCTCAGCCCACGGTTTGGGCTCGTTACTTAATGAGTTGGTGTACTCACGTTACCCCATGCACCTTGTGTGCAGATCCAGGTACTTTAGGTCCCGGTAGCGGTTGTAGATTATTTTGGTGCGGAGTTTCAGTCGGATATTTCGAGGTAGTAGCCTGGCGAACCTCGTCTTCTCCTTCCTTTATCCTCCCTTTAGCATATTTTTATTGTTTCAGATAATGTTACCTTTCTATATTTCAGAATTTGTAGTTGTGTCGGCTCATGACTTAGTGACACCCGGTGTTGGGACTTTATTTCAGTGTTTTGGTTGAATTTAGCTTTTAATTAGTAATTTCTATGAGGAGAATATAATTATTATTAAATGGTTTTCATGAAAAAATCGAATTGTTTGAAATTGTGTGGCTTTCCTAGTTCCACGATAATCGCCATCACGACCGGGGTGGTTTTTGGGTCGTGACAAGTTGGTATTAGAGCCTAGGTTACATAGGTCTCACGAGTCATGAGCAGCTTGAGTAGAGTCTTGGGGATCGGTGCGGAGACGTCCGTACTTATCTTCGAGAGCCTACAGAACCCTTACGAAAAATTTCACATTCTTGAATTCTTATCGTGCGAATTTGTTGATTCCGGTAACCAAACTTGTGTTGTTTAATTCTCTCACAGATGGTGAGGATACGTGCTACTGGACAGGATGATCAGCCACCAGTGGGACCCATAAAGGGTCAAGGCCGCGATCGAGGCCGTGGTAGGGGTAAAGGTGCATCCCGCGCAGCAGCCGGGGCAGCACCCATAGACCCATATGTTACTCCAGACCAGGTCCCAGCCGTAGATGTTCCAGCGGGACCAGCCCAGGCACCGGTAGTGCCTATTATTATTCCGGGTCTTCAAGAGACCTTGGCTCAGATTTTGACCATGTGCACCAGTCTTGCACAGGCGGTAGTTGTTTCTTCTACAGCCGCTACTTCTCAGGCCGGGGGAGGCACTAACACTCCCGTCGCTCGTACCCGTGACCAAGTTATTCAGGGACTTCAGACACCATGGGCACCTTTAGCCTAGCCGGTTGCACCTGCTCAGGACTATGTGATTCCAGTCATGCGTGATGACGAGCAACGTAGGTTGGAGAGGTTTGGTAGACTTCAGCCTCCAACTTTCAGTGGTGCTGAGGGCGAGGATGCCTTGGGTTTCTTGGACAAGTGTCATATGATTCTTCGTACAACGGGTATATTGGAGACCACTGGGGTCTCCTTCACTACTTTCCAGTTTTCAGGAGCTGTTTTTACTTGATGGAAGGCTTATGAGAGGCGTAGGCCTGTTGGTGCAACGCCCCTTACTTGGTAGCAGTTTTCCACTCTCTTCCTAGAGAAGTACGTACCATAGTCCCGCAGAGAGGAGTTGCGCAGGCCGTTTGAGAAGTTGCGTCAGGATTATATGACTGTGATGCAGTATGAGATGAGATTTTTCAGAGCTAGCTCGTCATGATGTTTGGTTGGTTCCCATAGAGAGGGAGAGGATCAGGAGATTCGTGGATGGCCTCACATATCAGCTTCGTATTCCTATGACCAGAGAGAGGGTATCGGGTGCTACTTTTGAGAAGGTTATTGATATTTCCTGCGAGATTGAGTCAGTTCGTCGCCAGGAGCGAGATGAAAGGGAGGCCAAAAGGCCTCGGGGATCTGGTAGCTTTGGTAGTGTTCCTTCTAGAGGTCAGTTTCAGCATAGCAGAGGCCGCCCATTTAGGTATGCTCATCCATCTCGCGCAACTTATAGTGGTGCATCATCGGGGCATGGTTCCCGTAGTTCTAATCCGGTCCACTCATCATTTAGTCCCCTTCCAGCCCAGAGCTCATCCCGTGCCTCGTATCGATGATTTGTTTGACCAGTTTCAGGGATCTAGGGTGTTCTGTAAGATTGACTTGAGATCCGGGTATCATCACCTGAAGATTCGGGATGTATATATTCCTAAGACGGCTTTCAGGACCCGTTATGGCCATCATGAGTTCTTGGTGATGTATTTTGGGCTGACTAATGCCCCAACAACATTCATGCATTTGATGAACAGCGTATTTCATCCATATTTGGATTCTTTTGTTATTGTGTTCATTGATGACATCCTGGTGTACTCTCGTAGCCAGAAGGAGCATACTTAGCATTTGAGAGTTGTATTGCAGAGATTGAGGGATGAGAATCTTTATGCGAAATTCTCCAAGTGTGAGTTTTGGCTTGGCTCACTAGCTTTCTTGGGGCACGTGGTGTCCAGTGAGGGTATTCAGGTAGATCCGAAGAAGATAGAGGTTGTGCATAGTTGTCCCAGATTGTCCTCAACTACAGAGATTAGGAGCTTCCTTGGTTTGGCAGGCTATTACCGTCACTTTGTGGAGGGGTTTTCTTCTATTGCCTCGCCCTTGACCAAATTGACCCAGAAGGCTGCTCCGTTCAGGTGGTCGGACGAGTGTGAGGAGAGCTTTCAGAATCTCAAGGCTGCTTTGACCACAACTCTAGTGTTAGTTTTTCCATCAGCTTCAGGTTCTTATACCGTGTATTGTGATGCCTCGAGGATAGGCATTGGTTGTGTCTTAATGCAGGAGGGTAGGGTGATTGCCTATGCCTCGAGCCAGTTGAAGACCCATGAGAAGAATTATCCGGTGCATGATCTTGAGTTAGCCGGATCTTGAGTTATCCTTAGGCCGCATCTGTGACCAACTCCCCTAATGCCTTAGACCGCATCTGCGCACTCGGTGGTACTCACCTGTGTGTCCACACCTGTGGCTCCCCCTTCCGTAGGTGCGAAACACCAGAACCAGCAACTTCAGATTTTTCTTAAGTCCATTTTCCTTCCCGTTGGGCATCCGAAACACACCCGAGGCCCCCGAGGCCCCCGAGACCTCAACCAAACCTACCAACCAGTCCTATAACCTCATTCAAACTTAGTCGAGCGTTCAAACCACATCACATAACACCAAAAACAAGAATTAAACATGAATTCGAGCCTTAGAACTTAACAATTTTCCAAAATCCACAAACGATGCTGAAACACGTCAAAACTATTCCGAATGACCTCAAATTTGACACACAGGTCACAAATGACACGAATCTACATCCACTTCTGGAATTCCATTCCAAGCCCGATATCAAAATTTCACCTATCAGCTGAAATCGCCGAAAATCTAACTTTCGCCAATTCAAGCCTAAATATACTACAGACCTCGAAAACACATTCCGGATGTGCCCCTAACCCCACAACCACTCAACGAAGCTAACGGAGTCGACAGAATTCCATTCCAGATTCGTCTTCACACTGTTCCGACTACGGTCCGATTGCTAAGGCTTAAACTCATAATTGGGGACTATGTGTCCCAAAACTCTCTGAATTCCATAACTAATCACTCCGGCAAGTCCCAATAGCAGAAAAAATATGGGGAAAGCAGTTATTAGGGGATCGGGGCTCTAACTCTCAAAACGATCGGTCGGGTCGTTACATTCTCCCCCTCTTAAGAAAACCATTCGTCCTCGAACGAGTATGAAGGCATACCTGAAGCTGTGAAAAGATGAGGGTACTGGCTGCGTATATCCTGCTCGGTCTCCCAAGTCGCCTCCTCAGTCGGCCGAACCCTCCACTGAACTTTTACAGATGCAATATTCTTTGACCTGAGCTTCCTGACCTGCCTATCCAAAATGGCTACTACTCCTCAACATAAGATAGATCCTTGTCCAACTGGACTGAACTGAGATCCAATACATGAGCCGGATCACTATGATACTTCCGGAGCATAGAAACGTGGAATACCGGATGAACTCCTACTAGGCTGGGAGGCAAGGCAAGCTCATAAGAAACCTCCTCAACGCGCCCCAATATCTCAAAAGGGCCAATGAACCTCAGACTCAACTTACCCTTCTTCCCAAACCTCATGATTCCCTTCATCAGCGATACCCGCAGCAAAACCTAATCACCAGTCATGAATGCCAAATCACAAACCTTCCGGTCTCCATAACTCTTCTACCTGGACTGGGATGTGCGAAGTTTTTCCTGAATCACCTTCACCTTATCAAAGGCATCCTGGACCAATTCTGTACCCAACAATCGGGCCTCGCCCGGCTCAAACCATCCATTGGGGACCGGCACCGCCTACCATATAAAGCCTCATACGGTGCCATCTGAATGTTGGACTGGTAGCTGTTATTATAAGCAAACTCTGCAAGTGGCAAGTATTGGTCCCATGACCCTCTGAACTCCATCACAAAGGCACGAAGCATATCCTCAAGAATCTGAATCGTACGCTCGGACTGCCCGTCTGTCTGAGGGTGAAAGGTTGTGCTCAACTCCACCCTAGTACCCAACTCCTGCTGAACGGCTCTCCAGAATCGTGATGTGAACTGTGTACCTCTGTCTGAAATAATGGATACTGGAATACCGTGAAGGCGGATAATCTCCCTGATATAAATCTCAGCCAACCACTCTGAGGAGTATGTAGTCAACACTGGAATGAAATGGGCTGACTTGGTCAGCCGATCCACGATCACCCAAATAGCATCACTCAAAGTCCGAGGAAGTCCAACCACAAAGTCCATGGTAATCTGTTCCCACTTCCACTCTGGGAGCTCAATCTGCTGAAGTAGTCCCCCTGGTCTCTAATGTTCATATTTAACTTGCTGATAGTTGAGAGACTTGGCAACAAATCCAACTATATCCTTTTTCATCCTTCTCCACCAATAGTGTTGTCTCAGGTCTTGGTACATCTTTGCGGCACTCGGATGAATGGAGTACCGCAAGCTATGGCCCTTCTCAAGAATCACCTCCTGAAGCCCATCCACATTGGGCACACAAATCCGACCTGCATCCTCATCACGCCATCATCACCTATAATCACATCCCTGGAATCACTTCACCGGACCCTATCCTGAATAACCAAAAGGTGGGTATCATCATACTAACGCTCTCTGATGCGGTCATAAAGAGAAGACCGAGCAATACACAAGCTAATACCCGTCAAGGCTCTGAAAGATCTAATATCACGAACTGGCTGGCTTAGGCCTGAACATCCAAGGCTAAGGACCTCTCAATTGCCGAAAGATATGCCAAACTCCTCAAACACTCTACCCGGCGACTCAAGGCATCAGCCACTACATTGGCCTTCCTTGGGTGGTATAATATAGTGATGTCATAGTCTTTTAGTAACTCTAACCACCTCCGCTGACGTAGATTAAGGTCTTTCTGTCTGAACTAGTGTTGTAAACTCCGGTGATTAGTGTAAATCTCACAGGGAACACCGTACGGATCTTCAGGGCGTGAACAATAGCTGCCAACTCGAGGTCATGAACCGGATAGTTCTTCTCATGCACCTTTAACTGTCTAGATGCGTAGGCAATCACCCTACCATCCTGCATCAATACTGCTCCAAGGCTAATCCTCGAGGCATCACAATAGACTGTATAGGACCTTGAACCTGTAGGCAATACCAACACAGGAGTTGTAGTCAAGGTTGTCTTGAGCTTCTGAAAGCTCTCCTCACACTCCTCAGTCCACCTAACGGAGCACCCTTCTGGTTCAGTCTGGTCATAGGTGGTTCAATAGATGAAAATCCCTCTACAAAGTGGCGATAGTACCCTGACAAACCAAGGAAGTTGCGGATCTCCATAGCTGATGACGGTCTAGGCCAACTCTGCACCGCCTCCACCTTCTTCGGATCCACCCTGATCCCATCACAAGACACCACATGGCCCAAGAATGCCACTGAATCAAGATAGAACTCACACTTAGAAAATTTTGCATACAATGTCTTCTCCCTCAAAGTCTGTAGCACGGTCCTCAAGTGCTGCTCATGATCCTCCCAAGACCAAGAATATACCAGGATGTCATCAATAAGCACGATGACGAAGAAATAAAGTTAAGGCTGGAACACACTGTGCATCAAATGCATAAAGGCTGCTGGGGCATTGGTCAGCCCAAATGACATGACAAGAAACTCATAGTGACCATATCTGGTTCTGAAGGCAGTCTTCGGGATGTCCGACTCCCGAATCTTTAATTGATGATAACCAGAATGCAAGTCAATCTTGGAAAATACCCTGCCACCCTGTAACAGATCAAATAAATCATCGATGCGAGGCAAGGGATACCTATTTTCATTGTAACTTTGTCCAATTGCCGATAATCAATACACACACGCATAGAACCACCCTTTTTCTTCACAAATAATATCGGAGCACCCCAAGGTGATACACTGAGCCTGATGAAACCCTTATCAAGCAACTCCTGCAACTGCTCCTTCAACTCCTTCAACTCAGGAGGAGCCATATGATAGGGAGGAGTAGAAATAGGTTGAGTGCCCGGCAACAAATCAATGTCAAAATCAATATCTCTATCGGGCGGCATACCCGAAAGATCAACTGGGAATACATCAGGAAATCCCTCACTACTGGGACTGACTCAACTGTAGGGGTATCAACACTGACATCTCTCACATAGGCCAAATACTCATCACACTCCTTCTCAACTATCCGCTGAGCCTTAAGGAAAGAAATGACCTTGCGGGGAGTATACTCTAAGGTACCTCTCCACTCTAATCTCGATAAACCTGGCATAGCAAGCGTCACGGTCTTAGCGTGACAATCAAGAATAGTATAATGGTGCGACAACCAGTCCATGCCCAAGATAACATCAAAATCTACCATACTGAGCAATAACAAATCGGCCACAGTCTCAAAACCACTAAGAATAATCAAACACGACCGATATACGTGGTCCACAATGAGAGAATCTCCCACGGGAGTAGATACATAAATAGGGGAACTTAAAGAATCCCGAGATATCCCCAAATGTGAAGCAAAATAAGAAGACACATAAGAATACGTAGAGCCTGGGTAAAATAATACTGATGCATCCCTATGACAGACAGGGACGATACATATGATAACTAAATCTCAAGCGACGACCTCTTAACAGGCTGGAAGGGCATAGTACCTGGCCTGGACTCCCCCTCTAGGGCAACCTCGACCTCCCCGACCTCCACCTCGAGCTGTCTGAGAAGGTGGAGTGGCAGCTAGGGCTGGAAGAATAGCCAGAGGACTCGGTGGAGCATGCAGAGGTTTATAAGTCTGTGAAGTTGCACCCCTCCTAGATCTGGGGCAATCTCTAACCTGTGACGAGTGTCACCACACTCAAAAAAAACTCTCGGAGGATGCTGCAGTTGAGACTGACTCGAAGCTGTCCTACTAGACTACCCGTAATAGCACCTCGAGTAGGAGGCATACTATATACTGGTGGTTCATAATAGAGCTCCTGAGGTCTAGGATGAGCTGGAACACCACTGGCTGCTAGAAGAGTTGAATGAACAAGGCGACTCACAAAACCCCTACCATAGTGTGTTGTTGGTGCACGAGCTCGCGAATAATGACCAGTATCTCAAGACCTCTTGACCTTTCTCTCTTCTTTGTCCCGAGCAAACATGCCCTCTACCCTACTGTCAATACTCACTACCTATTGATAAGTAATATCCATCTCCAAATCTCTGGCCATACTGGTCTGAATATTGGGGTGGAGTCCATCGATGAAGTGACGAACCCTCTCTCTGATCGTGGCAACCAAAGCCAGCGCATGACGAGTTAACTCACTGAAATGGACTGCATACTCGGACACAGCCATAGCACCCTGGCGCAACTGCTCAAACTCTGCGCGCCAAGCATCCCTGAGGCTCTGAGGAACATACTCTCGCAGAAACATCTCTGAAAACTGGGTCTAGGTAAGTGAAGCTGCCTTGTCCGGACTACTCATCTCATAGGCACGCCACCACTGATATGCCACTCCCCTCAGCTAGAAAGCGGTGAAAGAAACCCCACTCGTCTCCACAATGCCCATAGTGCGGAGAACATGATGACACTCCTCAAGAAAACCCAGAGCATCATCTGAAGCTAGTCCGCTGAAAGTAGGTGGGTGGTACTTCTTGTACCTCTCAAGTCTGAGTTGCTCTGCCTCAGAAGCAGCTACCCTGGCCTCATGCTGAGCCGGAATCACTGGGGGTATAGGAATGCACTCTAGGGCTTGGTCAACATGGACACTTTGCTCAGGAGTGCGGGTTGCGGGAGTTTGTGCCCCTCCCCTGGCCTGAGATGTGGCTAGGGCTATCGGAAGTAGCCCATCCTGAGTCAGAGTGTTGAATATGCTCATGATCTGAGCCAAAGTTTCCTGGAGGGCTAGAGTAGCAATAGGAACCTCCTGTGTCGGCCCTCCAGCTGGAGTTGTTGTGGGATCCTTTGTCGCTTCTCTCGGAGGTGCTCGGGCTGCACCGCATGCTTGTCCTCTACCCCAGCCCCTACCTCTAGCGGCTCTGACTGGGGGCTCGGGTGCCTGGTCGTCAGTCCTCCCGGTACGGGTCCTCACCATTTGTGAGAAAAAATAGAATAGAGATTTAGAACTTTTTATGTCAATAGCTCGTACGACGAGGAAATCAAATAATATGATTGTTCTTAACAGTTACATAGCCTCCTGAAGGTAGATACGGACGTCTCTGTACCGATCCGCAAGACTCTAATAAACTGGCTTGTGACTTGTGACTCCTATGAACCTAGATGCTCTGATACCAACTTGTCACGGCCCAATTTACCCTCCAAAAGGTATCGTGACAGCACCTAGTCTACGACTAGGTGAGCCTAATTTGGGGGAAAAACTTAATTTAAAATACGATAAATAAAGAAATAAAGGACAAAATTTGAATAATCATAACGATTCCGCTCGGCATGTACAAAATATAAATCACAAAGACCCGGCTTGTCACAATACAGTCACAAGCTTCTAGCACTACTGTAGCTCTAAACAAAACTGGAAAGTACATAAGAGAACTCTAAAAGATAGAATAGACGGGGACTCAGAGGATTCTACGGACGGGGCATAAATACCATGCGGTCTCCTAGAATCAGCAGCAACAACTAGACACGAGGCTGATAACTCGTACCAGGATCTGCACACGAAAATATGTACAGGCAAAGGCATGAGTACACCACTTTGGTACCCAGTAAGTTCCGAGCCTAAATGTGGTCAAGTAGTGGCGAGGTCAGGTTAAGGATCTACTGGATTAAATAAAATCAATGTAAAGTAGTTCGAAAGATAAGTAATTTCTACAGTGGACCATTAAATAAAAATATTCGAAAATTTAACAGTAAAGAGAGAGGCCTCCGCTCAGAACAAAGTAACACAAGGTGGAATCTCCCTGGATACCATCCCGTAGTTCCAAATGATTATGTAGTACAGAGGGATCTTCCGGAATACATCAGTAGTCCCAAAATAAATATGCAGTGCTGGGGATCTCATGGAATACGTCTGTAGTCCCAATTTAAATATGCAGTACAGGGGGATCTCCCGGAATACGTCCGTAATACCAAAATAAATATGTAGTGCTGGGGAATCTCCCGGAATACGTTCGTAGTCCCAATTTAAATATGCAGTACAGGGGGATCTCCCGGAATACGTCCGTAATACCAAAATAAATATGTAGTGCTGGGGAATCTCCCGGAATACGTTCGTAGTCCCAATTTAAATATGCGATGCAAGATAATAACAAGTATGGTATCAATTCATACAGTTCATCTAATCACAGGTAAGGAAAACAGTAAGCTAACTAAGCATGGTACACAGAGTGTCAAATAGGCAATTTAGTATTAAACATGTAAGCATGCTTTCCTAATCCAAGTTAAACAATTTAACACATTAAAGCAATGTAGTAGGAGAAAAACAATTTATAATTTTCGAAGGAAAAATGGGATTTTTTGCAGTAATGGCATGGGTACGTACTTGTCACCTCACATACACGGCGCCCACACAACAATTAATGTCAAAATATCCTAAAAGGGGAAGTCCCCAACACAGAGTTAGGCAAGCCATTTACCTCGACTGCTCAAATCAACTCGATATTGCGCTCTTTCCAAAGGTACTCGACTCCAAATGGCCTAAATCTATTCAATCAAATTGCATAATGTAAATATAACTTTAAGTAACTAATTTAACTAATCAATTCGAAGTTAAAATGCGAAATTAAAAAAATTGCCCCAAAAAGTCTCTCGGGCCCACGTCTCAGAATTGGGTAAAATTTACAAATTTAGAACACCCATTCACTCGCGAGGTCACTCGTCCAAAAATTATTCAATTCTGACACCAAAAACCCGATCAAAACCCAAAAACTCGATTGGGGAACTTTTCCCCCAAATTCTTATTTTTCCACTCAAATTCCTTGATTAGATTGAAGAGCTTACTATAAATTGATGAAAAACAAATGAAATAGGGTTAGGAATCGTTACCCACTGATCTCCTCTTCAAAATCCTCACCAAATCGCCTATTCCCGATCTCAAAATCAATTTTAGAAGTTATGAACTAAAACCCTCGATTTTTCATATTTCTGACCAATAATTTCTGCTTCTGCGAGGGGTCCACCGCACCTACGATCCCACTTCTGCCGCTGGGGGTTTTGCATCTGTGAAATTTCATTAAACGGCCAGGTTCCGCACCTGCACCGCTTTACTCGCAGATGCGGTTCCGCTTTTATGGTCCTTGGACCGCATATGTGACCAACTCCCCTAATGACTTAGACCGCATCTGCGCACACCCTACCGCACCTGCGGCTCCCCCTTCCACAGGTGCGAAACACCAGAACCAGCAACTTCAGATTTTGCTTAAGTCCAGTTTCCTTCCTGTTGGACATCCGAAACACACCCGAGGCCCCCGGGACCTCAACCAAACCTACCAACCAGTCTATAACCTCATTCAAACTTAGTCGAGCCTTCAAACCACATAACACCAAAAACAAGATTAAACATGAATTCAAGCTTAAGAACTTAGCATTTTTCCAAAATCCAAGAACGATGTCGAAACACGTCAAAACTATTCCGAATGACCTCAAATTTGACATACAGGTCACAAATGACATTACGAACGTACAGCCTTTTTCGGAATTCCATTTCGAGTCGGATATCAAAATTTCACCTATCGACCGAAATCGCCAAAAATCTAACTTTCGCCAATTCAAGCCTAAATCTACTACAGACCTCGAAAACACATTCTGGACGTGATGCTAACCCCAAACCACTTAGCGGAGCTAACAAAGTTGACAGAATTTCATTCCGGATCCGTCTCCACACAGTTCCGACTATGGTCCGATTACTAAGGCTTAAACTCATAATTGGGGACTATGTGTCCCAAAACTCTCTGAATTCCATAACTAATCACTCTGGCAAGTCCCAATAGCAGAAACAATGTGGGGAAAGCAGTTATTAGGGGATTTGGGCTCTAACTCTCAGAATGACTGGCCGAGTCGTTATAGATTTGTAGCTCGATGTATTAACTGTCAGCAAGTCAAGTATGAGCACCAGAGACCAGGTGGATTGCTTCAGAGGTTGGACATTATGGAGTGGAAGTGGGAGATGATCACCATGGAATTTGTAGTTGGGCTCTCACGGACTTCGAGGAAGTTCGATGCTATTTGGGTTATTGTGGATCGGTTGACCAATCCCGCACACTTCATTCCTGTTAGTATTACTTACACTTTGGAGTGGTTAGCCGAGATTTATATCTGGGAGATTGTTCGACTGCATGGTGTTCCACTTTCTATTATTTCTGATAGAGGTACTCAGTTCACATCGCAGTTTTAGAGGGTCGTGCAGTGGGAGTTGGTCACCCAGGTTGAGTTGAGCACAACTTTTCATCCTCAGACGGACGGGCAGTCCGAGTTCACTATTTAGATATTGGAGGACATGTTGTGCACTTGTGTCATTGATTTTGGGGGTTCATGGGACCATTTTCTGCCACTCGCGGAGTTTGCATATAATAATAGTTATTATTCGAGTATTCAGATGGCTCCGTACGAGGCTTTATATGGGAGGATATGTAGATCTCTGGTTGGTTGGTTTGAGTCGGGTGAGGCTAGATTCTTGGGTACAGATTTGGTGCAGGATGCTTTAGATAAGGTGAAGTTGATTCAGGAGCGGCTTCGCACGGCACAGTCTAGGCAGAAAATTTATGCGAACAGGAAGGTTTGTGATGTATCTTTCGTGGTTAGGGAGAAGGTTGTGTTAAAGGTGTCACCCATGAAGGGTGTTATGCGGTTTGGGAAGAGGGTCAAGTTGAACCCTCGGCTCATTGGACCTTTTTAGGTGCTTTAGAGGGTAGGGGATGTGGCTTATAGACTTGTTTTGCCACCCAGCTTATCGAGTGTGCATCTAGTATTTCACGTTTTTATGCTTCGGAAGTATATTGGTGACCCGTCCCATGTTTTGGACTTCAACACGGTTCAGTTAGAGGGTGATATGACTTATGATGTGGAGCCAGTGGCTATTTTGGATCGGCATGTCCGAAGGTTGAGGTCAAAGGATATAGCTTCGGTTAAGGTGCAGTGGAGAAGGCAGCCGGCGGATGAGGCTACCTGGGAGACCGAGCGGGAGATGCGGAGCAGATACCCACACCTATTTGAGATTCTAGGTATGTTTCTAGACTCGTCCGAGGACGAACGTTTGTTTAAGAGGGGGAGAATGTAACGACCCGATCGGTCATTCCATGATTTTTAGCCCCGTTTCCCTTGTTTCTGCTTCATCATATGTGGTTCAGCTCTATTATGTTGTGTAGGGTTGGTTGGGTCGGGTTCAGAGTGATTTCGGAGAGAAATGAGACACTTAGTCTCTTAAGTTGGTTATTTAGTTAGAAAGGTCAACCGAAAGTTGACTTATGGGTAACCGATCTCGGAATTGGGTTTTTATGGTTCGGATAGCTCCGTTAGGTGATTTTGGACTTAGGAGTGGGTTCAGAATGTTATTCGGAGGTCCGTGGTAGAATTAGGCTTGAATTGGTCGGCAATGGAAAATTAGATATCGATGACAGAATGAAATTTTGGAAGTTGGAATAGGTTTGAAGTGTTGTTTGTGATGCGTACGCAAAATTTGAGGTAATTCGGACGTGGTTTGGTTGGTTTCGGCATCGTTGGCGAATTTTGGAAATTTAGAAATCCTTAGGCTTGAATTCAGAGTTTCGATGTTGTTTTGGGTTCCGAAGGTTTGACTAAGTTCGTATAGGGATATGGGACCTATTGGTGTAATTGATTGAGGTCCTGAGGGCCTTGGGTTGATTTCAAATGGTTAACGGAGAGTTTGAACTTGAGAAATGCAGTTGGTGCTGTTGTTCTGCTGTGGCCGCACCTGCAGGTGCGTGTCTCGCTGGTGTGGCAAAATATCGTAGGTGAAGGGAAGGGAGCCTAGGGCTCTAGTCGCAGATGCGAAAGGATGAGCGCACCTGCGAGCCCGCAGGTGCGAGGCCTAGGGCGCAGGTGCGGAAGTTGAGAGTTAAATGAAAACCGCAGATGCGGCGCCTTCACCGTAGGTGTGGTCGCGCATGCGCGTGAAATGGGTTGCAGGTGCAGAAATGCCTGGGCAGAAGGTATAAATTAAACCCTTCGCGAATATTTGCCCATTTCCACCATTTTTGAAGATGGGATTGGAGCTTTTGGAGGATTTTGAAGAGGGATTAAAGGGGAAACTCGTTGAGGTAATGTTTTTGAACCTAAAACTCGATTCTACGGTGATTTTCAGTTGATTAAGCATGAGATTTTTGGAAATAAGGGGTGTAATTGGGGAATTAGGGCTTGGAACTTGAGAGTTAAATTTGGGTGATTGAGGGGTCAAACGAAGTTAGATTTTTGTAAATTTGGTATGTATGGGCTCGTGAGAGGATAAGGATTCTAGTTTTGTAATTATTATCGGATTACGAGACGTGGTCACCAAGGGTCGGATTTGGACAACTTCGGGAATTATGATTTAATTTGATAGTATTCATGTGGGCTTTGTTCCTTTAGCATATATTAATGATATGATACTGATTTTTGATAGATTCGGGGAAATTTGAGGCCGAGTCGAGCGGCAAGGGCATCGCGGAGTAGATTTTTGTCCGGTTTGAGGTAAGTAACGCTTCTAAACTTGGTTCTAAGGGTTTGAAACCCCAAACTATGTGTTATATGTTTAGAATTGAGGTGACGCACATGCCAAGTGGCGGGCGTGAGAGCGTGCACCGTGAGAATGGTGACCTGGTTCATTCCATGGAACAGTTTAGTGATTCCTTCTTGTTGATATTCGTTCCCCTGTCAATGTGATTAATGCCAACATGCTAGAAATCATGCTAGATATTATGTTAAGGCGTCACGCCGATACTGTTGAGACCCGAGTGGTCTCTTATGGTTGTCATGTCATGTGTTTAATTGATATTATATACCCAGTCATGTTATTGCATATTATTTCATGACTCAGTCTCGGTAATTGTTGTTTTGTAGATTATATCATTGATTCAGGCTAGTTCATGCATTGTGAGCCCGTGTGAGCGAGGCTGGAGAGTGATGACTGAGTGAGGCCGAGAGCTTGATATTGAATGATATTTATGGGATCGGGTTGCACGTCGTAGCATGCTATATTGATTTACGCCTGGATCGGGCTTATGATAGAGCTTGGGCTGTAGGAGCCCCTCCGGAGTCTGTAACACACCCCCAGTGAGTGCAGTGATGTTATTGAGGGATGGATCTTCCCTGGACATGGATCTTGTCCGAGTGTTTGTATCTGGAGATGGATCTTCTCTGTGGGGATGGATTAGCCTTCTTCGGTACTGAGTGACTACTATCATATGTGTATATATTCTGGGATGGACCTTCCATGGGCTATGAGAGCCATATATAGTACTGAGTGGACAAGTATGTGAGAGTGGTAGCACATTGTGCGTTTCATACAGTTGATGAATTGGAATGTAAAGTGCATTGAGTTATATATGTTAAACTGTTCGGATATGTGCTTATCTTATCACCTTGAATTGTTAGTTAATTGAAAGCATGCCTAAATTTCTGTACATTAATTCTATTTTAAATGTTGGGGTTTAGTTTGTCACTACATCTCAGCCCACAGTTTGGGCTCGTTACTTGCTGAGTTCACGTTACCCCCTTGTACCTTGTGTGCACATCCCGGTACTTCAAGACCCTGTAGCGGCTGCTGATTATTTTGGTGCGGAGTTTTAGTCGGAGATTTCGAGGTAGCTTCCTGGCGATCGTAACCTCGTCTTCTCCTTCCTTTATCTTCCCTTTAGCATATTTTTATTGTTTCAGACAATGGTTGCCTTCTATATTTCAGAATTTGTATTTGTGTCGGCTCATGACTTAGTGACACCCGGTGTTGGGAATTTATTTCAGTGTTTTGGTTGAATTTAACTTTTAATTAGTAATTTCTGTGAGGAGAATATTATTATTATTAAATGGTTTTCATGAAAAAATCGAACTGTTTGAAATTGTGTGGCTTGCCTAGTTCCACGATAGACGCCATCACGGTCGGGGTAGTTTTTGGGTCGTGACAAACATTGAGGCTTTCAAGAGAGGCTTAGGATTTGATAATGTTGTGGCCAATATACATGGCAAAATCTGGTGCTTCTGGAGATCTAATCTCAATGTACATTTGAATCCAAAAGTAAACAACAAGTTACCCTCAAATGCAACTATTTAGGAACTATTGTTCACATATGAATAACTTTGGTAAATGTTATATCTAGTTCGAACAAGAGGAGGAAACTATGGAACAAAATTAGGACTCTTAATTCTCATATTAATGGTCCTTGGTTTATACGTGGTGACTTCAACTCTATTATGGCAGCATAGGAAAAGGCAGGGGGAGTCTCTTTCAACTTAAGCATAGGGATAGACTTTATAAACTGCATGGAAGAATATGATATGTCTGACCCTGCTTTACTGGTAGCATTTTTACATGATGCAATGG
This sequence comes from Nicotiana undulata, assembly GCA_005239495.1. Lineage (NCBI taxonomy): Eukaryota > Viridiplantae > Streptophyta > Magnoliopsida > Solanales > Solanaceae > Nicotiana > Nicotiana undulata. The sequence goes on along the minus strand of ML267117.1, from coordinate 70,212 downwards.
AAGAAGAAGAATAGGTCAAAGGATTACCAAAAGGTTGGATAATGTCTTGATTAATGAGGAATGGACAGATAGGTCCTCAGTTAACATGATTGATCACCTTGCTAAGACAGGGTCAGACCACAAAATGTTCCTAATGACATGCTCCAATGATGATCACAAAATAGTGAGATATTTTAGATTTTTGAACTTTTGGTCTAAACACTCAAAATTCCTTCCTTTGGTACAATCTATTTGGGATACTGATCTCCAAGGTAATGCCATGTGAATTCTTCATCAAAAACTGAAAACTTTGGCTAAAGAACTTGGAAAATGGTTCAGGGAGAACATAGGGGATGTATTTGAAAAAGTCAATGTGATGACCAAAAAGGTCATCCTTTGATAATTTAGCTAATCTGTGTTCCGAGGCCCCAAAAGCCTCCGTTAATCTCACATCGATGTGTGTGCGTAGCCCGGGCGTGTAGCCGGGAAGCTCTTATGTGAGAACATGATGAAAAATGGAATTTATAATAATTAATGGAATAAAGTTGACTTTGGTCAACATTTTTGGTAAACGGACCCGGACCCGTGATTTGATGGTCCCGAAGGGTCCATAGGAAAATATGGGACTCGAGCGTATGCCCGGAATCAAATTCCGAGGTCCCAAGCCCGAGAAATGAATTTTTAAAGAAAAATTATTTTCTAAAAATAATAAAGGTTTTTGAAAATGATAATTGATGTGAAAACTGTGTTACCGGGCCCGTATTATGGTTCCGGAGCCCGGAACAGGTTTAATATATGTTATGTGACTTATCTGTGAAATTTGGTGTAAAACGGACTTGAAATGACGTGTTTCGGATCAAAATCGGAATAATTAAGCTTTATGAGGTTTTAAGGAATTTCTATGAGTTTTGAGGTTTAATTCATTGATTTTGATGATATTTTGGTGAATTAAAAGCTTGAATAAGTTCGTAGGATGTTTTGGGAGTCGTGTGTTTTTGGTTTTGAGAACTGAGGGTTCGGGTGAGTTTCGGGTAGCTAGCGGGGTGTGAAAAGTTGGAAAATCTGGTGTTTGGATGTTTTTCAGGTGTCTGATGGTTTGCTCTATGCGATCGCATAGTGTAGTGGTGAGGGGGAGGTTCTGTGGCTCTATGCGATCGCATAGTCACTGTCGCGATCGCATAGAGTGTATGTGGTCGGGGTGGGGGCTGGGTAGAGTACTCTACGGTCGCATAGAACGTCCGCGATCGCAGAAGTCTAGGTCCCCTCTTGTCTGCGATCGCATAGGGTCATCCAGATTCTCTTCTGCGATCGCGCCCTTTCTTCTGCGATCGCAGAGGCAAATTCGCCCAGTTAAATTCTTTAAGTCCAAAATAGAATGTTATTACGGGATACTTACTTCTTCATCAATTCTTTCTTCCCCAAGACCCCATTGACAACCCCAAGGCTAGATTCCCTCCATAGCCACTTGGGTAAGTGATCTTAAATCCTAATTCTTCCATTTTCCTTCATCAAACACTAGATTCTAGGCCTAAAATCCTAAAATCAAGTAGAAATTAGGAGTTTTGGGTAGAGTTAGGTTTTTGGGAATTTTGGGTAATTCAACCCCAATTTGGGGTCGGATTTCAAAACAAACTATATATTCTAACTCGTGGGGGCATGGGTGATCAGGTTTTGGTACGAGACTCGTGTTTGGACCAAGCGGGTCCGGGGTCCNCTATGTTGCATTCCTTACCATTGATATTTGTCATTGTTTTGGTGAGGAAGAGTGTAAAGCACGAAGGGTGATGTCGTGCCATGATATACATTGATCACACCATACATTGCATAGTGAGAAAGAGGGTAAAGCACGAAGGGTGATGTCGTGCCATGATTTACATTGAATATAAGCACGAAGGTTAATGTCGTGCCATGATTTACATTGATTATAAGCACGAAGGTTAATGACGTGCCACGATTTACATTGATTATAAGCACGAAGGGTAATGTCGTGCCATGATTCATATTGCCTTACATTGTACATTTCATTGTGAGGAAGAGAGTAAAAGCACGAAGGGTGATGTCGTGGCATGATTTATACTAATTCACATCATACATCACATTGTGAGGAAGAGAGTAAAAGCACGAAGGGTGATGTCGTGCCTTTATGTACATTGCTTACATTTATACTTGTTATGTTAGTACTTCTTGTTAACTTTCTCTCTTGCTTTCTCCTATGTGTTTAATCAATTGCCTTATCGCTCACTTGCTACCCCATTAACTGTTCCTGTATCCCCCTACTTGTCTGTCTATTTCTTGCCTTGTTTTTCCATGTTATATGATGTAGAATAGGACAGGTGAACGTTGTTGTCAAGTCTAGCCTCGTCACTACTTTGGCCGAGGTTAGGCTCGGCACTTACTCAGTACATGGGGTTGGTTGTACTGATACTACACTGCACTTCTTAATGTTGTGAAGATCCCGCACCAGGACCCTGTGGGCAGCGTTGAGGGAGTGTCCTTCAGTCCATTATCGAGGCTTCAAAGGTATACCCGCTGGCGTTCGTGGGCCTTGGCGTCTCTCCTATCCTTAGAACTCATATTGTCTTGTCTTATTCTCTAGTTCCAGAGACAGTTATGTATATTCTTTCAGACTTTGTATTTAGCGTTCAATAGACAGTTCGTGAAGTTGTGACTCCCGGTTTTGGGGTATTAAGCGACGTTTGTATTTACTATTTCACGTAGCTTTTGAATCATTTATCATTTCCGCTGTTTAGAACTATAAAGTGTTTTCGTTAAATACTGTTAAACTGGTGTTATTACGAGAGTTTAGCTGTGCACGTTGGCTTGTCTAGCGGGTTCAACGTTAGACGCATTCATGGCCCGAAGGTGGGATTTCGGGTCGTGAAAAGTTGGTATCAGAGCACTAGGTTGCTTAAGTCTCACAACTCACGCACAACTTGGTAGATTATGAGGGATCGGTACGGAGACGTCTGTATTTATCCCTCAGACGCTGAAAAGTTAGGAATAACTTCACATCTTTTATTCTCTGTCGTGCCATCTGAAATTCCAAATACTAATAGAGTCTCTATTTTACTCTCTCGCAGATGGCGAGAACGCGTGCTTCCTCATTTGACCGGTCAGCAGCCCGATCCCCCTATTGCAGCTCCTACGAGGGGCCGAGGCCGATGCCGTGCTAGAGGCCGAGGCAGAGCTAGAGCAACAGCTCCAGTAGAGGACCCACAAGTAGACTATGCCGGTGAGGTTCCTGCTCGGATGATTCCAGTCGGACCAGCTCAGGTCCCGGAGGGGTTCATTGCTACCCCAGTGCTTCAGGATGCCCTAGTCCGCTTGGTAGGATTGATGGAGAGTGTGGATCAGGCCGGTCTTCTTCCTACTGCCCCAGCTGGATCTCAGGCTGGGGGAGGGACCCAACCTCCTGTTATTCATACCCTAGAGCAGGTTGCCACTCAGTTTCAGACTCCAGCACCTCAGACAGCTTGAGTAGTTCAGCCGGGTATTGTGGCACCGGCAGCCGAGGGTGCAGCTATGTCAGCAGATACTCTATGGAGACTAGATCGGTTCATCAAGTTATTCACTGCTACTTTTGCTGGTGCACGGTCATAGGATCCAAAGGATTACTTGGACAGTTGTCATGAGGTTCTTCGGAACATGGGCATAGTGGAGTCCAATGGAGTTGACTTCGCTACTTTTCGACTATCGGGCGCAGCCAAAACTTGGTGGAGGGACTACTGCTTAGATAGACCAGCTGGGTCTGTACCCTTGACTTGGGCTCAGTTCACAGAGGTATTTTTGGGGAAGTTCCTTCCTATTACTCAGCGAGAGGATCTTAGGAGGCAGTTTGAGCGCCTCCAGCAGGGATCTATGTCTGTTACTCAGTACTAGACCAGGTTCATCGCTCTAGCCAGGCATGCATTGATGATACTCCCCACTGATCGGGAGAGGGTTCGGAGGTTCATTGAGGGATTGGCCCAACCTATACGACTCCAGATGGCCAGGGAGTGGAGTACTGATATTTCGTTCCAGGATGCGGCTAATGTGGCCAGGAGGATTAAGATGATTTTGTCACAGGGAGGTGGTCAGGGGGCTGACAAAAGGCCCCGTCACTTTGGTAGATTCAGTGGAGCCTCGTCTGGAGGCAGGGATTCTTTCAGTAGGGGTCATCCACCCCGACCTTTTCATTCAGCACTTCAGGTATCTCCCCGTGCACCGCCAGCTCCTGTTAGTGCACCACCAGCACCTATCAGTGCACAGCCACTTCAGAGTTACCAGGGTGGTTATCAGGGTCGTCAGAGCCAGTTCCCGAGTCATCAGCCACATCAGTAGAGATTTTGTTATATTTGTGGTATTCCGGGGCACATTGCAAAATATTTCCCCCGAGCTTCGAGTGGACCCCAGTATCAGGGTTCCCGTGCCTTGGTTCCCGCAGCAGGTGCACGCTTACCCCCGCAGCCAGCTAGGGGTGGTGGCCGTGGTGCCAGAGGTGGTGGTCATGCTCATAGAGGTGGAGCACAGACCTCGAGGGGTAGAGGTCAGGTTGCAGCAGGTAGGCCCAAGGATGTCCAGATTGGAGGGGCTCCGCCCCGTTGTTATGCTATTCCTGCCAAACCCGAGGCTGAGGCCTCCAATGTAGTTATCACAGGTACAGTCTCAGTTTGCAGCTGAGATGCTTCGGTATTATTTGATCCGGGTTCTACTTTCTCCTATGTGTCCTCATATTTTGCCCCTTATTTGAGCATGCCTCGTGATTCTTTGAGTACTTCTGTGTATGTGTCTACCCCGGTGGGTGATTCTATTATGGTAGATCGAGTCTACCGTTCTTGCTTAGTTGTTATCGGGAGTTTGGAGACTCGGGTAGATTTATTGCTTCTTGATATGGTAGACTTTGATGTGATATTAGGTATGGACTGGTTATCTCACTATTATGCTATTCTGGACTGTCATGCCAAGACAGTGACCTTGGCCTTGCCAGGGGTACCTCGTTTAGAGTGGAGGGGGACTCCTAGCCATTCTTCTGGTAGAGTTATTTCTTAAATGAAGGCTCGGCGCATGATCGAGAAGGTTTGTTTGGCCTATCTGGCCTATGTTCGTGATTCTAGTGTCGAGGTTCCTTCCCTGGAATCTGTGCCCATAGTTCGTAAGTTTCCAGAGGTATTCCCTGCTGACCTGTCGGGTATGCCACCCGACAGGGATATTGATTTTTGTATTGAGGTAGCTGAGGGCACTCAGCCTATTTCTATTCTTCCGTATCGTATGGCCCCGCCAGAGTTGAAGGAATTGAGGGAGCAATTACAAGATTTGTTGGATAAAGGCTTCATTAGGCCTAGTGTTTCTCCTTGGGGTGCTCCAGTGTTGTTTGTTAAGAAGAAAGATGGCTCAATGAGGATGTGTATTGACTACCGGCAGTTGAATAAGGTTACTATTAAGAGCAAGTATCCTTTGCCGAGGATTGATGATCTCTTTGACCAGCTTCAGGGTGCTACGGTGTCCTCTAAGATAGACTTGAGATCTGGGTATCATCAGATGAGGATTAGGGCTTCTGATGTCCCTAAGACAGCTTTTCACACTCATTATGGGCACTATGAGTTTTTGGTGATGTCTTTTGGGTTGACTAATGCCCCCGATGCTTTTATGGAGTTGATGAATCGCGTATTTAGGCCTTATTTGGACTCATTCATGATCGTGTTTATAGATGATATCTTGATTTATTCCCGTAGTCGAGAGGAGCACGAGCAGCATCTTCGGGTTGTTCTCCAGACTCTGAGAGATCAGCAGTTGTACGCCAAGTTTTCTAAGTGCGAGTTATGGTTGAGTTCTGTGGCATTCTTGGGCCACGTTGTGTCAGCAGAGGGCATTCGGTGGATCCGAAGAAGATTTCAGCAGTTAGAGATTGGCTTAGGCCCACTTCAGCCACAGAGATTCAGAGTTTCTTAGGCCTAGCGGGCTATTATCGCTGGTTCGTGAAGGGGTTTTCATCTATCGCAGCCCCGATGACCAAGTTGACGCAGAAGAGTGTTCAGTTCAGATGGTCTGAGGAGTGTGAGGCGAGATTTTAGAAGCTCACGACAGCCTTGACCATGGCACCAGTGTTAGTGTTTCCCACAGGTACAGGACCTTATACCGTGTATTGTGATGCTTCACAGGTTGGGCTTGGTGCAGTGTTGATGCAGGACGGCAAGGTTATAGCCTGTGCTTCCCGCCAGTTGAAGATTCATGAGAAGAACTATCCAGTCCATGATCTGGAGCTTACAGCTATTGTTCATGCCTTGAAGATTTGGAGGCACTATTTGTATGGGGTGTCGTGTGAGGTATTCACTGATCACAAGAGTTTGCAGTACTTATTAAATCAAAAGGAGTTGAACATGAGGCAGACAAGGTGGTTGGAGTTGTTGAAGGATTATGATATTCTATTCTCTATCATACGGGGAAGGCCAATGTGGTGGCCGATGCTTTGAGCCGGAAGTCAGTTAGCATGGGTAGTCTTGCCTATTTATCAGTTGGAGAGCGAGCTCTTGCTTTGTATGTTCAGGCGTTAGCCAACCGATTTGTGAGATCAGAGGTTTCTGAGGGTGGCAGTGTTTTGGCCCATACTGTCGCCCGTTCTTCATTGTATGATCGTATTCGTGCAAGGTAGTATGATGACCGTTGTTTATGTGCTCTCAGAGATACGGTTCGGCACGACGTGCCAAGTAGGTCACAGTTGATGCTGACGGAGTTTTGAGGATGCAGGGTCATATTTGTGTACCCGATGTCGATGGCATTCGTGAGTTGATACTACAGGATGCCCATAGTTCCCAATATTCCATTCATCCGGGCGCCGCAAAAATGTACCAGGACTTGCGGCAGTATTATTGGTGGCGTAGGATGAAGAATGATATTGTAGCTTATGTAACTCGGTGCCTGAATTGTCAGGAGGTTAAGTACGAGCACCGGAGACCCGGTGGTTTGATGCAGCAGATTCAGCTTCCTGAGTGGAAGTGGGAGTGTATCACCATGGACTTCGTAGTTGGACTCCCAGGGACTCAGAGGATGTTTGATGCGGTTTAGGTTGTTGTGGATAGGCTGACCAAGTCAGCGCATTTCATTCTGGTATCAGTGTCGTATTCGGCAGAGAAGTTGGCAAAGATTTACATGAGCGAGATTGTTAGATTGCATGGTGTGCCCTTATCCATTATATCAAACAGAGGTACTTAGTTTACCTCCCATTTCTGGAGAGTATTTCAGCGAGAGTTGGGCACACAGATTGATTTGAGCACAGCGTTTCATCCTCAGACGGACGGACAGTCCGAGCGTACCATTCAGATTTTGGAGGATATGTTGCAGGCCTGTGTTATTAATTTTGGGGGTTCATGGGACCGGTTCTTGACTTTAGCGGAGTTTGCCTACAACAATAGCTATCAGTCGAGCATTCAGATGGCTCTGTATGAGGCGTTGTATGGTAGGCAGTGTCGGTCTCCAGTTGGATGGTTTGAGCCGGGAGAGGCTAGATTTTTGGGTTCTGAGTTAGTCCGGGATGCCTTGGACAAGGTAAAGATTATTCAGGATAGGCTTCGTACAGCTCAGTCCAGGCAAAAGAGTTATGCGGATCGCCGAGTTCGAGATTTGGTTTTCATGGTAGGAGATCAGGTGTTTCTTAGAGTGTCGCCTATGAAGGGCGTGATGAGGTTCGGGAAGAAGGGCAAGTTGAGCCCTAGGTACATTGGTCTATTTGAGATTTGGATAAGGTAGGAGAGGTAGCTTACAGACTTGCCTTGCCACTGCATTTATCAGCCGTGCATCCCGTGTTTCATGTATCTATGCTCCGGAGGTACATTGCATCAATGAAACCAGCCTTACAGACTATCTTTGCCATTGGTGGAACTTTATACAAAAAAACAAAGCTCACCAGTTTATTTTTCAAATCACTCCTAGTATATTATGTTGGGAGATATGGAAGGCTAGGTGTAAGAAGTATGATCAGAAAATAACTTATGTTTCTAGAATTTGCCACAAAATACTTCTTCAAGTTAAAATGGCAACGGGCAAGAAATTCAGTAGAATGAAGAATATCTGGAATTGGAGTCGAGTTTGCTATATTGTAGAAAATTACAAGCCTAAAATTAGTATCCTCATGGTATATTGGTTGAGACCACATGGTAACAACTAGAAACTCAATAAAGATGACAGCTTCATGACCAATCAAAGAAAAGTTGGATCGGGTGGAATTGTTAGAAATAGAAGTGGCAACATGATTATAGCCTTTGCCTATCCTATTCAATTTACACTAACAATTTTAGTGAAGCTCAGGATGCGCTTATTGGTATCACTTGGTGTTGCGATCAAAATTTTGATAGTTTGGAACTTGAAATGGACTCATGATTATTGTTCAAATGATTCAGGGATCTATTAAACCTTCCTGGTCATTGCTCAACTTAATTGAGAATATTCAAATGGAAATGAACCAAAGAAATATTCAGGTGAATCACTGCTTCAGAGAAGGCAATGAGGTTTGCGGATGCTCTTTCCAAATATGCAACAACTATCTCAGATGAAAAAGATTTCTACTCACAATTCTATCTCAAAAGGCCAAGGCCATCAAACTTAATAGGAAGTATTTTCCAAATATCCTAATATTTTGTATAAGGTTCCAGGGCAAAGCCCCTCCTTTCTTCCCCTACTATCCCTTGTAACTTTTAAGGTAAGGTTATATATCCCCCCCCCCCCCATCCGTTGTAATTTTTTCTGTTAATAATTTACAAGGTAGGGTCCAGGACAAACCTGCCCACAACCATGGAAGGTGAAAGCCTGGGTGGATGGATTATATAAAAAAATAAAAACCTTATCGGTACAAAATTATTTTTTTCATTAGTAAAATTTTAAAATTTACCCTTAACCCTGACATAAACACCCAATTCCCAAAACTTTTTCTACCGAAAGCACTTATTTATCAAAGAAAATATCTTCTAATATCATACTTTCACCATTGGAAGAAATGTAAAGTCATATATCATAAGGAATGCTTGGATTTTAAGTGAAGGAAAGAGGACTATTTATTATTGGAGCTAGATCTAGTGGAATTGTCCAAACATAAAGATACTCTTGTTTGATAAATAGACATTGGGCTTAAATCTACCCAAAAGTTAGCTCATGAGATGAAGACTTCCCAAGACCATATAAGGAGACCAATGTCTAGCTTGGACTCCTCATTTGGATATTTCTAGCTTTTGAGGTTCAGTAAAACTCAAGTCCTACTGATGTGGGATAACTCAATACCTCCCTCACGACCAAGCCTGCAAGCTAGAGCGTGGACTGAAAAAATAGGGCCCCAACATCGGTAATAATAATTGATATGGGCCTAACTTTTATACTATGATAAAATGATTCTTGGGTTTTACTGAACCTCAAAAGCTAGAAATATCCAAGTGAGGAGTCCAAGTTACTCATCTTAAGACGATGTGAGACTCAATATTATTAATAGATAATACAGGGTGACATATCTCAGCCAACTTGCTTCAGCTCGGAGTATGAAGAATCAATGTACAATATAACATTGAAAGTTAAATATTGTTATTCACACTAAATGTTACCAATGCCCACCTCCTTTGGAATCTCATCGAACGACCCTTCCCATGCCAACGCTTATGGTTGGGGCCAAGATAAATTAACTATTATTGGTTAGTTTGAGTTAGGTGAGACTAGGTTGTTATGTACAAATTTGGCATATGAGGTCTTGAAAAAGGTCAAGTTGATTCAGGATTATTTTTGCACAACTCAGAGGAGGCGAAAGAGCTTCGCGGATCGAAATGTTAGTGGTGTTGTACTTATGGAGAGTGAGAAGATACTTTTAAAATTTTTACATAGAAGGGTGTTATGAGATATGGGAAAAAGAAAAAGTTGAGTTCGAGGTTCATTGGATCGTTTGAGGTAGAGTTGGTGATATGACATATATGCTTGCTTTCCCTCCTTGTATATTGGGGGTGCATTCGGTATCTCATGTATCTACGCTTTGAATTATATTAAAGACAAGTCACATATTTTGAATCTTATCATATTTCTTTGGATGGGATCTTGGCTTATGAAGAGGAACTAGTGGCTTTTTTGGATAGATAAGTTCGAAAGTTAAGGTTAACGGAGACCACATCAGTAAAAGCATTGTGGAACGGTCATTCTAGCTAAGAGGCTACTTGGGAGACGGATTCATATGTACGTAGAAAATATCTGCACCTATTTGATAGTCCATGCACGTTTATAAACCTATTTGAGGATGCGTATTTATTTTAAAGGGGAAGAATGTAATGATTCAATGGGTCATTTTCCGTTTTAGCATCTTGTTACCCAATTTGAAACTTCTCATAGGTTCATATGATGATTTGGTACTTGCTGATAGAGTTGGTTCAGGTCCCAAGGGGGCTCAAAAGCGTTTTGGAACCCTTACATGAAAATTAAAAATTTGGGTTTTATTAAGTTGACTTTAGTCCTTAAATCGAGTACATGCAATTTATTTCATGTTTCGAGACCTTGGACACGTCTATATAGTGTTATATACTATTGTAATATTTGCATTAGGACCCGAGGGGCTGGGAGATATTTCGGCACATTTGAAACCAAGTTGGAATTACTGAATTTTCTAGCTCCAGTACAGTGCTTCACAATCGCAATGGCTAGACTGGTGGTGCACGAGGTTATTTGAGGGATGCTCAGGTTCACAAACGATTGTTGCCTGGTTGCTCATCACGATCCTGATGGTCGTGGTCGCGAGTTTTCACTTCAAGGTATAAGATGTTTAGTTTTAGGATTTTGAGCTTATTTGAAGATTGAGAGCTCGGATCGAGATGATTTCTAAATGGATTTTCACCAACATCTTGAGGGTAAGTAATATCTACTTGATTTTGGTTGTTTATCATGAATACGCACTAAATTTAACACCTAAAATATGGAACTAGAAGGTAGAAATTTTGGGAATTTTGACCTAAGATTAAAAGAATATAATTTGGAGATTTGAACATTGATTTGGATTTGGATTAAGAAACTAATCAATGATTTGGATTTAAAAGGTTATGAGTCTCCAAAATTTAATTCTATTTTGTAGTTTGACCATTTGGGAATGGGGTTGGCTTTCGTTGACTTTGACCTAGGCCTATCATTTGCTTATGGAATTGAGTCCTACAACTATCGTTGATATTATTGAACACTCTTATAACAAGATCAAGATTGTTTGGCAGACTTGGATCAAGGCAAGGGTGTTCTTGAGGAGTAGAGCTGTTTCGATCGATGTAAGTTGAGACTTTGACTTCAATAAAATATATTTTTCTGGTTATTTTTATTTTCTATATGTTACGTGTTTGGGGGTAATGTATATGCGAGGTGACGAATGTTTATGAAAGTGTCATGGATTTTTATTCGTGGGATAGAATATTAGCTTTGTATGCTTTTGTTTTACTTACTTTACTTGATGTTTGACTACTTGAGCATCATATTCATAATGGTATCATGTTATAGGCATTCTTTTCATGCAAGTTTAACATGATAGAGATTATGTATGTTGGATTACACGAGTTAATGGATAGTCATGCATCAAACATATGTATTATAGCTTGAATATTAGATTTCACTCTTAATTATGATTATAGCACTTTGAGCTTCATCTGTTCGGTTGTTTTATGCGCGTATTGGCTATGCAGGTATGTTGAGATTGGTCTGTGTTGCTAAGATATTGCGTGTAGATGTCAATATGTCTCTCTAGAGTCACTGGACACCGGAATCCTATTGGCAGTATGTGCGTAGGTTTGTTGCAGTATGTGCGTAGGTTTGTTGGACACATAAAGAATGTTAGATTGATGTAAAGATTGAATCTTTAATATGCATCGATGTTCATATACTCTTAATGATGCATTTCTACTTCGTGCATATCATTGTATATGATGTTTAGATGCATTAGCATATTCATTGGTTCTGTTACTTGAAGCATAATTATCACGACCCAAATTCCCACCGTCGGGATCGTGATGGCGCCTAACACTGTACTTGCTAGGCAAACCAGTATTAAAGGGTGACGACATTAAAACAATTTAAAACATATACGAAATTATACTACCTTTCAACACAGGATACCAACATAACAAGTGAAATGGTATAATGGCACTGCGAACTACTAATGTTTAACTACCCAGGGTCTAGAGTCACAATTCACGAACTACTAAGAATTCACTATAAGTATTTGGCTGAAAGAATTTGTATAACTATTTGTAATATAAATAAACAACAAATGGAGATAAAGGAAGAGACTCCAGGAATCTGCGGACGTCGGCAGATCTACCTCGTGTCTCCTGCGCAGGTGTCAGCTACTACTCAAAATCAGCTCGGACCTAAACCTGGATCTGCACAAAAAGTGCAGACTGCAGTATCAGTACAACATATCCCATGTACCGGTAAGCGTTGAGCCTAACCTCGGCGAAGTAGCGACGAGGCTAGGACAGAACACCACATAAAACCTGAACAGTATAATCATGCCATTTGAAATAACAGCAAATAAAAAACAAAACAGCAAATAATGGGAAGGGGACATGTAGTGGGGGATTTCAACAGAAGGAGTGAGAAAAACGGGAAGACAGAAATAAACAGTGATCAACAAACAAATTAAGGAAACTAAAATAGAAAGGAAATCTGCACGGCATCGCCCTTCGTGCTTTTACTCTCGACCTCACCAAATAATAAGTACGAATGCACGGCATAACCCTTCGTGCTTTTACTCTCATCCTCACCACATAATAAATAAGAATTCACGGTATTACACTTCGTGATTTTACTCTCAACCTCACAATATAAATAAATTATGCACGGCATCACCCTTCATGCTTACGCTCTTCCTCACAATATAAATAAATTGTGCACGGCGTCACCCTTCGTGCTTTACACTCGTCCTCACAATATAAATAAATTATGCACGGTATCACCCTTCGTGCTTTACACTCTTCCTCACCATTCACAGAATCAATAACAACGGATAAAGAGAAGTTTCACAAGGAATCAATATTTCATCAATAATTACCTTCACAATTTAACATCTCAACCTCGAATCAATATTCACAATGTTATCCATCTCGGTGGAACCAGATACAATTCTCCCAACATTTCAGTAGCAACAATAAGCATAGGTAATATGCTTTAAGACTACAAGGATAGCAAGAATGGACTTTCACTCGCATGTTATGACTCGACCACAACGTATAGGTGCTCGTCACCTCACATATACATCGTATTCAACAACAAAACACGTAGCAAATAATCATACAATACATATTCCCTCAAGTTTAGGTTAGAGATAACATTTACCTCGATTTTGCACGCCACTCACTGCTCAAGTATAGCTTTCTCTTTAGAATTCACCTCCAACTCACTCGTATCTAATCATAATTAGTTTAATATCATCAACTATCGCTAAAGGAATCAACTTTAATGCATATTATAGTTTTCCTTAGTTTTCCCAACAAAAGACAAAAATTGACCCAGGGCCCGCTTGGTCCAAACTCGAGGTTCGGACCAAAATTTGTTTACCCATTCTCCCCCGAGTTCGGATATACAATTAGTTTTGGAATCCGACCTCAATTTGAGGTCTAAATTCCCAAATTTCGAAATACCTAGTTTTCTACCAAAAATCCCCCATTCCACCATGAAAATCCTAAGTTCTAGGTTGAAATCTTGTTAAAAGTAGTGAAAGATTGAAAGAAAATAGTTAGGAATCACTTACCTATGATTTGTGGAAGATTTGGTCTTTGAAAAATCGCCTCTTGAGGTTTAGGTTTTGAAAAATGAATGAAAAATCCCATCCAAATTCATTTTTAAACAGTTGCAGGTATCGCATTTGCGATCATAGGTTCACAAATGCGAAGAATGGCATGGCCTGCTAGCATGGCAAATGCGAATAACTGTTCGCAAATGCGGCATGTTCTTCTCGCAATTGCGACACTGAGCTTTGCAATTGCGAAGGTCCCCTCCCAGCCCTTCTGATCACAAATGCGAAACATCTTCGCAATTGCGATGCTCGCATTTGCGAGCCAGACTTCGCAAATGCGAAGTATGCAGACCTGAAGCACACTAGCAAAATTTCTTAAGTCCAAATCACTTTGTAGCGTATCCAAAACTCAACCGAGCCCTCGGGGCTCCAAACCAAAGATGCACGCAAGTCTAAAACATCATACGGACTTGCTCGTGCGATCAAATCACTAAAATAACACCTAAAACTACGGATTTAGCATCATGAATTTCTCAAGAATACTTAAAGTTTTTATTTTCCCAATCGAAGGTCCGAATCACATCATATGAACTCCATTTCTCACCAATTTTCACAGACATGAATTATATATATATATTTAACCTGTACCGAGTTTCGGAACCAAAAATACGGGCCTGATACCAATGAGATAAAACATAAATAAATTTCTTTAATTCCTTTGAATTTGAGTCCAACAATTTTCACCGAAAATTCATTTCTCAAGTTAGGGACCTCGGAATTCGATTTCGGACATATGTCCAAGTCCCATATTTTACTACGGACCTTCTGAGACCGTCGAAACACGGGTCTGGGTCCGTTTACTCAAAATATTGACCAAAGTCGACTAAAAATCATTTTAAAATATGAATTGAAAGTACCTGAATTGGCGAACAAGTGGGGGTATCTACTCCACATGTCCGACTCGGACTCCCAAGTAGCTGCCTCAACGGGCTGACCTCTCCACTATACTCGAACTATAGGGTAACTCTTTGACCTCCACTGACGAACCTACCGGTCTAGAATGGCTACCAGCTCCTTCTCATAAGTCAAATCCTTGTCCAACTGGACAGAGCTTAAATCTAACACGTGGGACGGGTAACCATGATATTTCCGGAGCATAGACACATGGAATATCGGATGAACTGGGGATAACCCTAGAGGTAACGCAAACCTATAAGCTACCTCCCCTACTCTCTCGAGGATCTCAATGGCCCGATATAGCTAGGGCTCAACTTTCCCTTCTTCCCGAATTTCATGACACCCTTCATAGGTGATACCCGAAGTAATACCCTCTCCCCGACCATGAATGCCACATCACGAACTCTACGGTCAGCATACTCTTTTGCCTGGACTGAGTTGTACGGAGTCGATCCTGTATAATCTTGACCTTGTCCAAGGCCTCCTAAACTAAATCTGTACCCAATAACTGAGCCTCCCCCAGCTCAAACCACCCAATTGGCGACCTACACCGTCAACCATATAATGCCTCATAGGGAGCCATGTGAATGCTTGACTGGTAGCTGTTATTGTAGGCAA
Organism: Nicotiana undulata; assembly: GCA_005239495.1. Lineage (NCBI taxonomy): Eukaryota > Viridiplantae > Streptophyta > Magnoliopsida > Solanales > Solanaceae > Nicotiana > Nicotiana undulata. The sequence goes on along the minus strand of ML267117.1, from coordinate 54,953 downwards.
ACTCTGCAAGTGGAAAGAACTGATCCCAAGAACCTCCAAAGTCTATAACACAAGCGCGAAGCATATCTTCCAATATCTGAATAGTGCGCTCGGGCTGTGCGTCTGTCTATGAATCAAATGTTGTACTCAACCAATTCGCGTGCCTAACTCACGTTGTACAACCCTCCAGAAATGCGAGGTGAACTACGTACCTCGATCTGAAATAATAGACACTGGCATGGCGTGAAGGCGGACGATCTCACGGATATAAATCTCAGCTAATCGCTCTGAAGAATAGGTAACTGCCACTGGAATGAAATGTGTTGACTTAGTCAACCTGTTCACAATGACCCATACCGTGTCGAACTTATTCTGAGCCCGCGAAAATCCAACAACAAAATCCATCGTGATACGCTTCTACTTCCACTAAGGAATTTCTAACTTTTGAAGTAAATCACCAAGTCTCTGATGCTCGTACTTAACTTGCTGACAATTAACTACCACTACTCATTCTTGTAACATCGTGAGACAAGGCGTATCTTCCTATTCAAGCTGCAATAACGTGAAAGATAAGAACGTGGTCTGCTTCTATTGTAAGCACAATGGGCACGAGGCGAATGATTACTTTTAACTTATTGGCTTTTCAGATTGGTAAAACGGCATCCTCATGTAGTCATGGTGATGGAAAAACTAGTGGCCATGGCAAAGGACAACATCAGCAGAGAGTTGGAACAGGTGGAGGCCAATGACAAGGAGGCGGCTTAGCAGCATTCAGAATGAATAAAAGAAAAAGAGACCTTTTGGCTTGAGCAACGAACCGTGACCGGCGTTGCTTAAGATTAGGGGTATATATGGTTTGGTTCGACCAGTTATTTTATAAAATTTGTATCATATCAATTTTTTGGTTATTCTATTGCGTATAACTACAATTAATTTTTTTAAAATCGTTCCAATCATGTCGGTTTCTCTTCCGTATCGGTACAGTTATGTTAATTTCAGATATTTTTTTAAATGTCATGTAAAAGTCACAAGTAAAAATAGAATGCAATAACATACTTACTTTATAGAACTTGGCAAAACTCTCTAGACAGTTTTACTGTTTAAATGATGATGAATTATGAAAACATGAAAGATGACTAGCGTACAGATCTATCAACTACTCTACATTTGCGTAAAAAAACTACGCAAAAAAAAGAAAGATAAATCGCATAAGTAGAAAGATATTAACCAAGTTGGAACTCAAGAATAAAATCTATAGAAGATTAATTATTCAAAAAGATAAATCTAAGTCATAGAAAGAAAACATATTCAATACATTGTAGTTTGCTACTCATAATCGCTAGAATACTTTATGTTTTGCTAGTGAATATGCTCGAAATAATTTAGTCTAAGTGGGAGTAGCATAATAGGTTTGAGAACTAGAATTGTGATCTTAATTACTTGTTGGCTTGTAACCATATTTCATAATTCTAACACCCAAGAAAAAATTTAGTGCTTTATTAAACTTAATATATAAATATATTTTTCATATGTAAATTTATTCGGTACGATTCGGTATTTTTTCGGTTTATTTTCATAAAATAAAAAAATTGTACTAATTATCAGCACGATTGTAGACTTATATAAAAATCTACGATTTTATTAGAAGAAACCTAAAAATTAGTTCGGTACGATACAATTCAGTCGATTTAATCATTTTTAAATCATTGACACCCCTAGAAATATTGAATAATCAAAAGTCACATGCGAGTGAGAAAATGATAGGTAAGCATAATGATATTTCTTGAATAATTGACACCTATATTACAATTATATGATCCGCAATTTAAAGAATTTATGTGAATGATATTTCAAGATGTTCATTGGTTTGTCGGATCAAAATTACTAAAGTGGGTTGAATCAAATTTAATGAAGAATTTGTCCTTGTCCGACTTAACTTGCAATTTAACTTTTTGTGCCGCAATTAATAATTCATTAGAATTTTATTATTCAATGCACGAAAAATTTGTTGTTATGTAGGCAATTCAAGGAATAAAAAGAATTCTAGGATTAAATTTGATCCTATAAATAAACCTCTTATGATATTCGAAGACAAATGTTCTTAAGTGAGAAAAATATAAATTTCACATCTTTTCAACATTTAATAGTGCTTAAACGGGTGATTAAGTTTATCCTAAGGTATAATCAGACCCACATGAAGTAGCAAAGTCGTGAGGCATGTGATGACACGATATGTGTCACGACCCTCAATCTAATCTGGATGACATCTATTGTCACACTCCTTTTTTTTCAAACTCAAACTAAACCTTCTTAAAAGTGATAAAAAGATTTTGTAAAGTTCGAAAGGGTTTTTTAATTTTGAAAGTGACAAAAAGATTGTGTTTTAAAGGATTAACTCAGAGTCACCACCTGACATTTGGTTTCGGTAGAAAAATTCTACAAAATTAGGCTAAGTAAAAGCTAAAAATTTAATTTACTTCTAAAATACTTATAAGAAAATGTTAAATAACTCTTAATTGATTTTAATAAATTATTATATTTAAAATGAAACTAAAAATTAAAGTTGAAACTATTTTTGGTATTTTTAAAGATTATATTAAAATAAAATAGGTTCAAAGTAATATATCTTTCTAAAAAATACCTAATACGTGAATTAAATAGAGAAATATGGAGCTATTTTTGTAATTTTCAATTTTTGTGCTTAAAATAAAGTAAAAGGGTCAAAATGGTGATATTATACCTAAACAAAATATTTAAACGCTAAAAAGTATAAAATTTGGGGAGGGTCAAAAATCACATATCTGCAGCTGCCCCTCTTTGACTGGAAACACGAAGAGTTTTCAGACAAAGAACGACGAGACAGGTTTTTTGACCCGACCCTTATTTAGAGAGACCAAAAGCTAAAAGAAACGAGAATGTGATCGAGCCCTGGTATCTGAGCTGCCTACATATCCTTGGCTATAAAGAAATCAGGTCACGTGTAGTTCAGAAGTAGGAACATTGATAGAGTATACCAAGGTGGAAAGCCGATTGAGGTGCCGTTCCGTCGAGGTTCCGGTCCGCGGCCATGTTATTATATCAAAATCGAAAATGAAAAAGACTAACTAAACCTGTTAACTATGAGTTACAAGATTCCTATCTATAAGTCTTCTGAAGCTTGATCTTGAATCTTGAATGGTCTTCATGCAGACTTTAGATTTGAACATTGGCGCTTGCTAGTTGCAGGTGCTGATTTATTCTTCCACGGCTTCTCAGGAGCACGATGGAACATGCAAATCTTGTAACTCAGTCATGTCTTGAGCAATCCACATATTGCCTCTGCTTCTGCATTTTGGATACTTCTTCTTTTTTGTTTTTTCTTCTTCTTTTATTCTGGATTAAGACTACTTCTATTGGTCATCTATTGTCGACTCGCATTCTTGCCGCGAGCTTCTGCTACTTCTAACCTGAATTGAATTCTGAAATGACTTTCCTTGTTCTCCAGATGGGTGCCTGCTACTAACTTGAACTTTGAAATAACTCTGGAATGAATTCCCTCGTTCTCCAGGTGGGTGCCTGCAATCAAAACAACAAAACAAACAAAATTTTCTGCCCCAGTTTGCACTCAGGAGATTTGTGAGTTGTTAGAAAAAATGTAAACCACTTATGCTATTGATGCAATGATAAGAGTAAACTAAAGACTCGACTAGGATGTGCGTCTCCTGTGAGCAAAACCAAGAATGTTTGACTAGCAAGTGCGTCTGCTAAGAGTAAACCCTGAAAGACCCAAACTAGGAAGTGTGTCTCCTAGGGGGTGAATCTCAATTAGGAAGTGTGTCTCCTAAAACAAAAATATAACCTGAAAGACCCATACTAGGAAGTGCGTCTCCTAGGGGTGAAACTTGAACGAACCAAAACTAGGAAGTGCGTCTCCTAGGGTAAAATTTCAATTTAGGAAGTGCGTCTCCTAAAACAAAAACATAACCTGGAAGACCCAGAATAGGAAGTGCGTCTCCTAGGGGTGAAACTTGAACGAACCAAAACTAGGAAGTGCGTCTCCTAGGGTAAAATTTCAATTTAGGAAGTGCGTCTCCTAAAACAAAAACATAACCTGGAAGACCCAGAATAGGAAGTGCGTCTCCTAGGGGTGAAACTTCAATCACTCGAACTAGGAAGTGCGTCTCCTAGAAATGAAATTAAATTAACCAAACTAGGAAGTGTGTCTCCTAGGGATGAAATCTCAATTTAGGAAGTGCGTATCCTAAACAAAATATGACTTGAAAGACCCATACTAGGAAGTGCGTCTCCTAGGCGTAAAACTTCAATGACTCAAACTAGGAAGTGTGTCTCCTAGGAATAAACGTAAATGACCCAAAACTAGGAAGTGCGTCTCCTAGGAATAAAATCTCAATTTAGGAAATGCGTCTCCTAAAACAAAACATGAAAGACCCAGACTAGGAAGTGCGTCTCCTAGGGGTGAAACTTCAACTACTCGAACTAGGAAGTGCGTCTCCTAGGGGTGAAACTTCAACTACTCGAACTAGGAAGTGCGTCTCCTAAAACAAAAATATAACTTGAATGACCCAGACTAGGAAGTGTGTCTCCTAGGGACGAAACTTAAATGACTCACACTAGGAAGTGTGTCTCCTAGGAATGAACTTAAATTAACCAAACTAGGAAGTGCGTCTCCTAGGGATGAAATCTCAATTTAGGAAGTGCATCTCCTAAACAAAATATGACTTGAAAGACCCAGACTACGAAGTGCATCTCCTAGGGGGTGAAACTTCAATGACTCAAACTAGGAAGTGCGTCTCCTAAGGATGAAACTTGAATGAACCAAAACTAGGAAGTGCGTCTCCTAGGGATAAAATCTAAATTTAGGGAGTGCGTCTCCTAAAATAAAAATATAACCTGAAATACCCAGACTAGAAAGTGCGTCTCCTAGGGGTGAACATTAATGACTCGAACTAGGAAGTGCGTCTCCTAGAGATGAACTTAAATGACTCGAACTAGGAAGTGCGCCTCCTAGGGGTAAAATCTCACTTTAGGATGTGCGTCTCCTATAACCTGAAAGGCCCAGACTAGAAGTGTGTCTCCTAGGGGTGAAGTGCGTCTCCTAAACAAAAATATATTTGAAAGACCCATACTAGGATGTGCATCTCCTAGGGGTGATGTGTGATCTTCTCAATAACCTTTGTATAAGCAGAATTGGGGCATTACACCTGAAAAATTCACGTTGTGATGTGAACATAGCCTTCATCCCTGTTTCAGACAAAGAAAAACTTATGAGTTTAAACATGGTGGTTAGTTTGTGGCCTTGACCTTGAGGGCTTTTGCTCCTTCACTTGCCATGATAACTTTGATTTCAACTCGGAAGACCTTGCTTGTTGTTGGTTAACCACTTTCTCTGTCAACCCTTATCAATGAAAACACCTTTGATCCGTTCAAGCCCAATACCTTATACCCGATGTATTGCTCATGAATTGACATTTACCTAACTTTTGCATTTCACATTAAATCCCGCACATCGATTATCATCAAATCAATGCGCATATTGTTCTTTCCTGAATTATGCTGCTTCGATGTGCTAGCCAGATGCCGCTCTATGCAATTGGAAAGCTGGTAGCAAATTTTGAAGTCATTTCTCACTTGTTCTGACCAAATGGACTAGAAAGGGACTCAAACAAAACAAGAGGAACAAATAAGGAGAAAAACGAGAAGAGATGGTATCTAACAAGAAAAAACTTTTACCTAGGAAAAAGAACAAAGTAGAAACTAATTTGATTTGAAGGCCATCTCCACTTACCATGACATGCATTTTGGATTAAACGGCCTGATATGTCAAGCGAGTCTAATCTTCAACTCTTGTTATGCCTCTAAATGTGAAACTAGGCTTCAGCGTTCCAATTGTCCTATTTGATCCACAATCCTCAGTCGACTTGTAGTGCCCTGAAGGGTATTCACCATCAAGTATCTCTCATTTTGCTCTTTTCTCAACTCACAGACGCCTTACAGCGCCCATGCGGGTTTTCACCGATAAGACTATTTCATTTTATCATTTTCTTTCTTTGTGCTGAGAACAAGGTATCACCCACGATGCAGGAAGATCATGCTTTCACCACACACTTGATTTGGTATTCTCAAAAATTGGTCGGAAGGTCTTTCTTTTGACCGTAATGTAGGCTTTTTGACAGGGTTCGAAAGAAAGGATGGCATGAAGGCTCAAAATAATTTAAGATGAAAGGGTTCAAAATTACAACTCTTGGAATCAGATCTTCTGGCCAAAACTAAAACTTCTGCCCCAGTTTCTTGGTTTGGGGATTTTTTATTTTTATTTTTTTATTTTTTTGTATTTTTGTTTTTATGGGACCGAACCTCAGAGTGAGGCTACCTACGTATCGTTAGAAGGAATCAGGTCGAACGTAGTTCCAACATCTGACCTGACTTCTTTTTTTCATCTTTCTTTCTTTTTCTCTTTGTTTTTTTTTTTCCTTTTTTTTTCTTTTCTTTTCTTTTTCTTCTTTTTCTCTTTTCTTTTCTTTTTCTTCTTTTTCTCTTTTTCTTTTTCTTTTATAGTTTCTAACTCTACTTCTGATTCCAAAAGAGGGGTATGAACAAAAATAAATTAAGGCTCAAAAGGGGTAGCAAAAGATAAAAGTGTTTGGGTAGCAGGATAAAATGCCTTCGTCATACCAAACTTTAAAAATGCCAAGTACAAACGTGCAATTGAAGATAAGCAATGAAATCATACATAGTATCTAATGATGGTATCAACACAAACAAAAAGTGCCAATGGGCAATACCTTTGTCCCAATGAATGACCCTCGCCAGTTCGAAGCAGACCTGACTCACCCTTATCTTGATGTGAAAGCATGCATTTCAGCACTGACCGGTCTACCTCAAACTGTTTGAGAAACATTCCCTTGTTGTATTCTCTCACCAACCTCTTGATTTTCGAGACTAACCGCCTCAGTTTCACTCAATTCAACCTTGGGGTTATCTTAGAATGTGTGAATCTTTACTTGTTTCCTCAAATGCATCATTTTATCATATTCAAAATTGTTTCATTGCTTCATGATTAAACTAACTTTCAAGACCAGGCTAAGAATTATGTGTGCATGTCATGTCACTAGAGTCAGCATGAAAATAACTATGAAATAAAAAGTGACCTAAACAAAAACTTATAGATTTAACAGAAAATAAGAGATTGCATTAGAAAGACGGTGAAAAGGGTTTGAACAAAACCAGCAAAATAGACGTGGGTTGCAACCCTAGAACAATCCTAGATAACATTAGATGAGTTACTACAACTACATGAACTAGGCAAAATAAGAAGAAGAAGGGTTTGATTCACAAGACAATATCCGGATTACAACCCTGAAGTAACCTGGACAACAGAAATGACCACAAAATAACCCACCAAAACTCCTCCCTGGCTATCCAAGAAAGGAGTGTCCTTCCAATCACCAAGCGCGACATCTTAGCCACTGAGTTGCGCATCAAAATTACTGGGACCTTCACCAACTTCAATCACATTGTTTTCACCAGGTGGCTCATTGACTCCTTTGACAAACCATTCGTCATTGCAAACCATCCCAACAATTTGTGTGTCTTCATGTACCTGTAGAAGATTATGTGTGACACCTGGGGTATTACTGCCTTGGACGACAATTATCCCTTCTTGAATTATTCTTTCTATTTCCCTTTTCAAAGCACGACAATCTTTAATGATATGCCCTTGGACATTAGAGTGGTACATGCACCGTACAGTAGGATCAAAACCTTTTGCATATGGGTCCGTAGTATAACCAAGGAGTGGCCAATCAGGCCAGAATGTTTCAACTTTTCAAACAAGCTTGTGTAGGATTCTCCAATTGGCGTGAAACTATTTCTTTGCCTTTGTTCCCCTCTATGCCCTTATTTTCTGGGTTTATTAGGTGCTCGGGAATATTGTGAAAACTGAAGTGCATTATGCGGTGCTGGAACTCGCCATAAGGAGTGACCCAATGATTGGACAAATGACCGGACGTTGTTTGGAGGATAATACTGACGTGGATTATGTGGAGCTCGGGGATAGGTTTGGGGTTGAAGTCGGGGTCGAGGCTGAGTATATTGGTGAGGCGGACCCGTTGGGCTATGTAGTGATCCTGAGACAACCATAGCAACATCATCATGTTCATTTTGACCCAGCAAGCTTCCCGTGTCGTTCTGAGTTGCCTGTGTTGTGGCTTTTAAAGCAGAATAGCTCATGATCTTTCTTGACTTCAGCCCATCTTCTACCATTTCTCCCATTTTCACCACATCATTAAAAGGCTTCCCCACAGCCGAGATCAAATGCCCAAAGTAAGTAGGCTCTTGAGCTTGAAGAAAGTACTCAACCCTCTCGGCGTCTTCCATCGGTGGATTGACTCGGGCAACTTGCTCTCTCCATCTGAGCCCATATTCCTTAAAGCTTTCATTAGGCCTCTTTTCTACATTGGTCAGAGATAGGCGATCCGAAACAATGTCTATATTGTACTGAAAGTTCTTAGCAAAGGCCTGATCCATATCGTCCCATGTGTACCACCTGCTGGCGTCCTGGCGGGTGTACCATTCTAAAGCTGCCCCACTCAGGCTCTGGCTGAAGTACGCCATCAGTAATTCATCTTTTCCCCCCGGCGCCTCTCATTTTACTGCAATAACCTCTCAGATAGGCTACAGGATCCCCATGTCCGTCATACAAGTCAAACTTAGGCGTCTTGAACCCGACAAGCAGTTGGACATCAGGGAACAGACACAAATACTTATAAGCCACACTCACCTGGCTTCCTAACCCTTGCATATTTCTCAATGATTTCTCCAAACTCTTTACTTTCCTAAATATCTCCTCTTGCTCCGCATTCTTGGGTGGTTTCTCAGTTTCAACATGAGGCTCAAAGTGAGGAGTGTAGGAGTAAGGATCTGGGATTTTGAAGGTGGGTTTTGGGGCATAGTATTGGGTATCTAGAGCTGGAAAAGCGGGCTCACTAGAGGATTGGTGGAGGGTATCTTGTGGAGGGGGTACAAAAATAGGAGCAGATATTGGAGCATGGTATGAAGTTGTTTTGGTTGGTGGGGCATGAAAAGTGTGGGACGAAGTGTCAGGGTAGGAGTGGTAAGGGGTGAAGCCTGGTGCGTGTTGTGGGGAAAGGTCAACGGTATTGGGCATCTGGGTTTGGGATAGTGGTGGAATGGAAGTAGGGTTTTCTGCATAGCTGGTAGGGAATGAAGATGGAGGGTGTCCCTTAATCCAGGCTTGATACATTTCGTCCATCTGTCCTTTCAACCTCAAAACCTTTTCTTTCAACTTAGATTCTGATTCAACAATTTCCCTAGACAGATCACCAACACCTGTGTCCAAGTCTTTGCTATCCATGACTACCTGGATCTTTGACCTTGTGTTGTCCGGATAGCTCACTAGAATACCACAAACTAACCACCTCTTGTTATGATAACAATAAAAGTACAAAATAGGAGCACAACAAAGCCAACATGTTAGCGTTAGGGCATTTATCATATAGAAATATCACATTGCGTGCAATGCTCCTAGCAACAGTTAACGGTTCTAGAATGACTTTGAGGGTCACAAGGTCATTTGGCATCATCCCAATTTTACTCTCCTTGCCATTTTCTTCTTCATTTTCTCTCTTGCGCTCCTTAATTTGCTCATTTATTTCCTCTATTTTCTTTATGATTATCGCTCTTTTCTTGCATCCCGCAATTTTCTCTCATTTTTCACATCCCACATCTTCTCTTTTTCCCTTTCTTTTTTTTTTCTTAACTTTTTAAAAATGATTTGATCGAACCCTATGTAGGTTGCCTACGTATCATGTTCCACATGAATCAGACCAAGCGAAGTTCTGGAAGATGATGGATAAAATAAACTAAAAAAAAACAAGAATCTTTTTGGATTTTCATTTATAACTATTTTTGGTTTTCAAATACAAAACAGGTAGTACTATAACAAAAGACTCGAAAATCTTAACTAGACTGACAAACTCGATACGACTGTACAAGACTAAAAATTAAAAAACAACATAAAATAGACTCAAAAATAAAAAGTTTCTTCAAGCAGCTCGTGTATGCAACAGTCTTGACTAGAATAGTCCTGGGGTATCTGTCGTGCTCAAACTCTAGAAAAGGGATACATACATGAATGACAAAAATAAAATCAAATAGAGTTAGTGACTCAAGACACGTGTGAGACCATAATACTTCCAATTGGGTCATGCAAGACACGATTGGGCTATTTTGAAAAAAATGGCTTACGTTGCCAAGGGTGGATATTAGTGAAAACTCAACAAAGTGACCTCAAAGGCATGAAAATACCTCACTAGGCTTATATGACTTCAACACTCCCAATAATCATGGCCCTAGAAAGTACTTCGCAAAAGTGACCCATTTTACAAAAATAACTGATGTGGCCAAAAGTGGCTAAAGATGCAAACTCAAAAAGGACGGACCTTAAGGTAGTGGGATACTTAGTTGTGAACTCAAGATCCTAAGACATGGGTCATGAACCACTTTTGTGAAAATGACCCCATTTTGCAAGAACGACCGATGTGACCGAAAGTGGCTAGACACGCGAATTAAAAAGGAATGGACCTTAAAACTGAGAGGACACCTTGTTGTAGACTCAGGTCTCTAAGACATGGGATAACAAACTACTTTAAGAAAATAGTCCTATTTGCAAAAATAACCGATGTGGCCACATATGGCTAAATATGCAAGATTTGGCTACGTCCCCCCGAGCCAAGAACCTAAGACTCACTAGGAAGACCGAACCCTATGTGGGCTGCCTACGTATCACGCACCGAAAGACGAGAATCAGGTTTGCGTAGTTAAGGAAGATTGAATACGGGATAGATATTAAAAAACACTAATTGAGAAAAAATATATTTTTTTGTCTCTTTTTTCGAAAAATGATGAAAAATGTAAAAAAAATTGGATTTCTTTTTCTCTTTTTATTTTTTTTTATTTTTGGAAAATGATGAAAAGTGCAAAATCTTTTTGGATATTTCATTTTCATTTTTTTGTCTTTTTTTTGAAAAAGTTGTGAAAGAAAAATATAATTGAGCCCCACTTGCTTCATTTTTTACCCTTATTTTCCAAACATTAGTCCGCCAAATGATATTTCTACCCTCAAAGATGCAACATGTATCATATAGGGATGATTGAATGTCATTTTAGGCCATGGGCCCATTTTGACAAAATTTGGATAGGTCTCCTACAAAAGGACACGGTACCTAAGACCGAGCCCTACTAGGTCTAAATAACATGATGCAAATAAAAATGACCTAAAGGATGACTTAAGTTTAGGGTTCACTAACAAGGCGATTCGGGGGAGCGTATGGTCGATGGTGGCTGCTCAAGATTTCCACCCACTCCATACGTCTGACGGCTCCCCTCCTAAAATAAGGGTGACTCAACAAAGAGTTCGTGTACGCGACGCGTACTCCGAGACTTATTGCAGAAAGAAGACTCATGGTTATGCAAATGATGACAATTATAAAGCGGTAACAAATAAGGAAAATTGATAAACAAATAACTAAAAAAACAAGAAATAAAACAAACAAACCAAATAAACAAAGCAAATAAAGAAAACAAACACCTCAACCGAATATCCTACAAGCCAACAAGATCAAGTATAAGCTCGAACCTGCAACTCCCCAGCGAAGTCGCCAGAGATGTCACACCCCTTTTTTCGAACTCAATACTAAACCTTCTTAAAGGAATACCACCAAGAAATTACATACATGAAACTAACGAGAATAAATAAATAGAAAAAGGATAAGAGTTGACCTCAGATGAGCAAGTTATTGCTTTCAATATTACTGCACCAAAAGTTGGACGTTCAGTATTCTCATACAGACCCGGATACTAATACGGACCAGCGAGCAGAACCTCAGACCAGCACTTAAAAAAAATCACTCTAGAATTTTGTTTCGAGTTTGTATCATTGTCCGAAAACACTAAGCAAGGAAAGGTTGCCGGAAAAGAGTGATAAAGCAAATACAAAGAATTCTAGATGACTACAATCACATCTCCGGCTAAATCTGAAAATTCCAGCGGGATCCAAGCGTGTATCAGCGATCAAAGGGAGGAGGAAATGAGCGGGAGGCAGTGGTGTTGAGTTTCCTACGGGTCTGGTGGTGGGCGGCGATAACGGGGTGAGGAGAGGAAGTCGGACCAACGGCTAGGAGTGTTTTTTTGGTCTAATGGTGTAGAAGAAGAAGAGAGGGTCGCCGGAGACGGCAGCGGCGGTGACAGAATCTTTAGGCGGTTGCGGTGGCTGATTTCTCCGGTGAAGGGGGAGTGGGTAATGCTAGCGGCGGCTGGTTTCCTTGGAGAGTTGGTAGCTGATTTGGGAGGTTGGTGTGTGGTAGAGGCGGCGGCGGTTGGGGTGGGGAATTAGGGGTTTTTGTTTATTTGTATTTTTTGTGTAGAGGTCCTGTGAATTAGGCTTTTTTTTTTGTCTTTCTCTAGTTAAAGAGGTGTAAGGGTGTTTTGTGGTTAGTAAGAATATTAGGGACTCTTATGTCTTAGGGTTGGGGATTTTGGGTTCTCACTTGGGCCTCTTGCAATAGTCTAATTTAGGCTAGAAAAATTCTACAAAATTGGGCTAAGTAAAAGCTAAAAATTTAATTTACTTCTAAAATACTTATAAGAAAATATAACATAACTCTTAATTGATTTTAATAAGTTATTATATTTAAAATAAAACTAAAAATTAAATTTGAAACTATTTTTGGTATTTTCAAAGATTGTATTAAAATAAAATAGGTTCAAAGTAATATATCTTTCTAAAAATACCTAATACGTGAATTAAATAGAGAAATATGGAGCTATTTTTGTAATTTTCAATTTTTGTGCTTAAAATAAAGTAAAAGGGTCAAAATGGTGATATTAGACCTAAACAAAATATTTAAACGCTAAAAAGTATAAAATTTGGGGAGGGTCAAAAATCACATGTCTACACCTATCGTGATACTAGGCTAGCCAATTTATTGAGAATAACATAAGGGTTTTCCATTTAATGCATAAATTATCCGATATTTCATAATAATTTTCGCTTTTTAGCATTTCAAGACAATAAAGAATGGTCAAAATATCTAAACATTGCCCCAACATCTGGAGTCATCCGTCATGAGCATCTAAGAAGTGATACAGTCTGATACTATCTTTACTACAACAAGTCTGGGAAATAAAGTAAAATGACAGAGTAGGAAGGAGAAATGGCAGGTTGCGGACGCCGAGCAGCTACCTCACAATCTTCGAACAATTCTCCAAATAGGGTAGATCAACTATCACTCAGCCCCGTTACCTGAATATGCACACAAGGTGCAAGGAGTAACGTGAGTACGCCAACTCAGTAAGTAACAACCATAACTAAAGACTTGAGTGCAATGACGATCATTTAAGATCATGTAAATCCATATAATAAGCAACATTGAAAATAACTTTAATCGAGTCATAAATCTATATTTCTGAATATTTCATAAAAATCTCCAGTTTTCCATTTAAAATCTCGTATAAAACATTTGTTCAACATTTTCATTAGAGGCTCAGTGTAAAGAAGAGTGAAAACAATAGTTTAAAAAAAAATCAGCCCCTCGGGCACATTGTCACTCACAAATAAAGCCTCTCGGGCAAGCCTCTCAGTCACTCGTGACTCTACTCTCATAAGTCAATGCTCACACTCAGCACTCTCGCTCAACAGGTACCATATAACAACTGTTGCGGCGTGCAACCTGATCCATATAATAACTCATTGCGGCGTGCAACCCGATTCATAATAGTAACCCGCTGCGACGTGCAGTCCGATCCATAATGGTAACCTGTTGCGGCGTGCAACTCGATCCATAATAGTAACCCGCTGCGGCATTAGCCCGATCCATAATAGTAGATTGCGCTCACTGGGGGTGTACAGACTTCGGGAGGGGCTCCTACATCCCAAGCGCTATATCTCTGCGGCGTGCAGCCCGATCCAATATATATCTCGCTGCGGCGTGTAACCCAATCCAATATATATCTCGCTGCGGCATGCAATCCAATCCATATATATATGTATAAAATGTTGATGCGCGCAGCTCGATCCCTAACTATCCGCACAAACCCAACTCTCGGCCTCACTCAGTCATCCTCACAAGCCACTCGGGCAACTCATTATAATTCTCAAGGTTTCAGCCCAACTCACCACAAATCACAGGGACTCAGCCCAAATTATCTTTCAATATTCTAAAACAGGGTGATAAACAATAATAAACAGTGAACATGTATAAAGCATGACTGAGTTCATATTTTCTATCGAAATAGTGTGAGAACAGTAGAAAATTACCCCTGAGGGTCCAAACAGGTCGGCACAAGGCCCCAAACATGACGTACAACCCAAAACATAGTATAAATCTCTAAAATACGGGATATCATATGATTTCAAATCAAGTAAGCAGTGTAATAGTCACTACGGGACGGACCAAGTCACAATCTCTACGGGTGCACGCCCACACGCTCGTCACCTAGCATGCACGTCACCTAATTTATCAAAACAATATGAAATACTGGGGTTTCATACCCTCAGGTCTAGATTTCCAATCGTTACTTGCCTCAAACCAGCCCAAATACTAATCCGCGATGTTCTTGCCTCTCGAATCGGCCCCTGATTGCTCCAAATCTAACCAAAATCATATTTACATCATCAATATATGCTAAGGAACAAAGCACATTCGGAAATTATCAAAATTAACAAAAAATCCCGAAATTGATCAAACCCGACCCCTGGGCCCATGTCTCGGATTCTGATAAAAATCACAAAACTAGAATCCTTACACTCTCACAAGTTCGTACATACCAAATTTGCTCAAATCCGACAACAAAATCTCGTTCAAAACCTCAAAATTCCACCTCAAGAACACTTCCTCTTTTTCCCAAAATTTTCACCCCAAGCCACAAATTAGATGATGAAATTAAAGACAAAATCATAGGATTTAGCCAAAACCAAGTAAGAATCACTTACCCCAATGCTTTCCTTGAAATATCTCCCAAGAATCGCCTCTACCCAAGCTCCAATTCGTCAAAAATGGAAAATGGGATGAAGTCCCCTTATTTTATAACTTAAAGTTTCTGTTTAGGCTGCCCTCGGCCTACCCTCGGTTTGACCTCTATCCTGCCCTCGATTATGAACCACCCCAACATCGAACTACACCCGAGTACCCCCGAAGTCGAACTACCCCCGAGTACCCCCGAGATCGATTTTTGACAGATGCGGCAAAAACCAGAAAACTCACACCAGCAGATATCAGCCATCAACCAACGTCCAAAAATGATCCGTTAACCATCCGAAACTCACCTGAGATCCTCGGAACCTCAACTAAACATACCATCGAGTCCCAAAAACTCATAAGAACTTAGTTGAACCTTCGAAACACTCAAAACAACATCAAAACACCAAATTACACACGGATTCAAGTTTAATGAAACTAAGAACTTCCACTTCTATTTCGATGCCGAAACCTATCAAACCTCGTTCGAATGACTTGAAAATTTTCACACACATCAAAAAAGACAATACGAACCTATTCCAACTTTCGAAATTCCATTCCAAACCCGATGGCCTATTTTCCACTGCCGATCGAAAATCGCCAAAAACTCAATTTCGCCATTTCAAGCTTAATTCTACTCCGGACATCAAAACCACATTCCGAACACACCCCTAAGTCCCAAATCACCTAACAAAGTTATCCGAACCATAAAATCCACATTCCGAGGTTGTTTACCTATAAGTCAATGTCTGGTTGACTTTTTCCAACTATTAAGCCAACTTAAGAGGCTAAGTGCCTCATTTCTCACCATGACCACTCCGAACCCGAAACCAACCGAACCAACACAACATAATTGAGCTAAACAACATGTGATAAAGCAGAGATATGGAAAACAGGGCTAAACTCTCGGAACAACCGATCGGGTCGTTACAATAGGTCATTTATAGTTTTAACCATCATTCCTGTGTTTCGGAACCTCGATTAGCTCCGTTTAGCCTTCCACAATTTGCGCTCCCAATCCGTGTATTTTTTCGAAAGATTTTTAAGTGAAAATTTGATAAAAATGTGAAATTGTACCTTAAAAACTTATTTGAGTTGACTTCGATCAATGTTTTGAGCAAACGGGCCCGAATCACTATTTTGATGGTCTCGGTGAGTCCGCATCGTGATTTGGAACTTAAGTGTATGCCCAGAATCGAATTTGGAATTCCCTAGCTCGAGTTATCGCAATTTATTGAAAACTAGAAGCTTAAATATTTAAAGAATTAATAAGTTTGATCGTAGTTTGACTTTGTTGCTATCGGGTCCGGAACTTGGTATAGGTTCATTATTGTATTTATGACTTGTCTGCAAAATTTGGTGAAAAATAGAGTTGATTTGACGTGATTCGGACGTCCAGTTGAAAAATTGAAAGTTCTTAAGTTTCATTAAAAAATTCATTTGTTTTGGTGTCTAATTCGAGGTTCTAGGTGTATTTTGGTGTTCTGATCGTGCGGGAGAGTTTGTATGATATTTTTTGACTTGTGTGCATGTTTGGTTTGGAGCTCGACTCGGGTGAGTTTCGGATGGGCTACAAATGTTGTTGAACTTAAGAAAATTTATGGTTTTGGCTTTTGCTGTCATCTGGTGTTTTCTTCTTCGCGATCGTGAAGTGTAATATGGGCTGGGGGAGTTTTTATTCATTGCAAACACAAATCCTTGGGGGGTTCCCCTTCGCGAACG
This sequence comes from Nicotiana undulata, assembly GCA_005239495.1. Taxonomy (NCBI): domain Eukaryota; kingdom Viridiplantae; phylum Streptophyta; class Magnoliopsida; order Solanales; family Solanaceae; genus Nicotiana; species Nicotiana undulata. The sequence goes on along the minus strand of ML267117.1, from coordinate 38,217 downwards.
CGTGCAGCCTTTCGCGAGCGCGTAAGGTTGAGGACCTGGGGAGGGGGGATCAGTGATTTGCTCTACGCGTGAGCACTAGCTCGCGTACGCGAAGGCTTGGGGGGAGCAGCCTTCGCGAACTCATGAGTGAACTCGCCCCCCAGGACATTTGGGTCGCTGTGTATTGTGAACGTTGCAGGCCTTTCGCGAACATGAAGAAGGCCTAACGCCCTGACCTTAAATATTTTCAAACACGAGATTCCACCCATTTTTTGCATCTTTTCATTAGAGCTCGGCCTAGAGGCGATTTGGAGTATAAAATTCATCATCCTTTCATATGTTAGTATACTTTAACTTGTTTTCTTCCATTTTTAACATCACCCATTAATTTCTAGCCTTAATCTTTGTTCTTTCATGGTAGAAAATTAGGGATTTGGGAAGAATTAGGGGGGGGGGGGGGTTTGCAAGTTTTGGATTTAGACCTCAAATTAGGGCCGGATTTCTAAACTAACTACATAATCGGGCTCGGGAGTGAATGGTTAAATGAGTTTTGGTCCGAATCTCGAGTTTTGACCAAGCGACCCCGGGGTTGACTTTCGTTGACGTTTGGGAAAAAGTGTAAATTCTTAACTTTATGTATTGTAATTTGATTCCCTAGCATTATTTGATTGTTATTGAGTCGATTTTGGTTAGATTCGATTGGTTTGGAGGCGGGTTATAGAGGAAAGGCCCGGGTTGAGCTTTGATTTGCTTGCGGAGCGAGGTGTGTGTTGGGTTTAACCTTGATTTGAGGAAATTAGGAACCCTTGAGCTATGTGCTATGTGAAATTCATGTGTAGCGGCGTATATGCAAAGTGACAAGTATATATACGCCGCCAAAATACTTGTTTCCCTGCTTTCTGTATTTCATTAATTGTTTCATTCCATTTCTTAACTGTTACATTCTTCAAATGCTTCCCTACCTTTACTTGTTACTTGACAATTATTATTCTAGTGTTAAAAATGTTAGATTCTCTCATGCTTTCATGATTGACTGTTACTTGCATTTATTGATTTACTTGCTCCCTTTAATTGTCATTTACTTGACTTATCTTACTTCTTAATATTAATCATAGTAAATTCCCAATTTGGCACGAAACTTCCTTCCTGGTTATGCTCCATATTCGTTAATCGTAGAGATTCTTGTGATGTGAGTTGTTAAATTGCTTGCGCACATTGATTAACTTATATTGATATGGTGGGATCGGGTTGCGCATCGCAACAGGTGAAATAAGAGTGGATTGATTTGGTGAAATAAGGGTGAATTTATATTGATATGGTGAGCTCGGGGTGCGCACCGCAACAGGTGAAATAAGGGTGGATTAATATGATGAAATAATGGTGATTACGATATTGATTCTGATTATATGATGGGATCGGGTTGCGCATCGCAATTTATATTTACTCATTATTATTGATATATATCCTCCCAACACCATCTTCCCTTATTCCATATATATATATATATATGGAGGATAGTGTTGGACAGTGGGTTCAGGTTGCGCGCCGCAACATTTTATGCGTTTCTATTCCTTATTGTGTTGTGTTGGCTTCGATACTTTCATACGAGAATCTAGGGATTGATATTTCTGGCATTTACTGTTTTTTCTTCAAAGATTGAGTTATTTTCATGAGTTAACTACTTTATTTCGTTTCCGTATTTTCCGTTTGTCATTATATTATACTACGTACATGTTATATTGTAAGTAACCCGCCTTAGCCTCATCACTACTTCGTCGAGGTTAGGTTCGGCACTTACAGAGTACATGTGATCGATTGTACTCATACTACGCTCTGTACCTTTTGTGCAGATTTTGGAGTCGGTCCCGGCAGTGGTCGGTAGATTGCTCGGGTTGACTATCAGTGTGGAAACTTGAGGAACAACTGCTCAGCGTTCGCTGCCCTTAAGTCACCTCCTCCTATATCTTAGTTGTGTATTTTTTTTCTTTTTCAGACAACTTTACTTTTATTCACACCTTTATTTGTAGTATTCTAGTAGCTCGTGCACTTGTGATAGCAGATTTAGGGCGGTATTAGATAATTCAGTTGTTATGTTTTTTCGCACTTTACTTCAGAATTTATTTCAATTATTTCGGTTTTATTATTATTATCTAGTTTGAAATGTTAAAAATAGATAAATTAATCTAATATTGGCTTGTCTAGCAAGTGAAATATTAGGCGTCATCATGGTTTGGAGGGTAGGATTTCCGGGTCGTAACAAGGCAAAACGAGAAAATCAACTTGGAAAAGTTGAAAATTTTCAAAGCATGTAGCAACGTCGGGCTTAGGGTGCTGAATGATCGATTTTTAATGGAGTTTTTACATTCCTGTACCGTATAGTAAACTATATTACCCTCCATGCTTAACTTTTAATATAATTACTTTTTATATACTTAATTACCATTTATGTACATTTTAGGAGATTTAATGGTATTAATTAGTCTCCTAATTTAACTCTACCGTATATTCCCACTTCCCCCACGTTTCTCTCTCCAAATCCCACGTATCAAACCACGCCCCACGATTTCCTCTTCTAAAACCAGCGAAAATCTGTAACCCCTCCATTAACGCCTTTTTGCAAGTACTTTCTTCTAAAATCAGTCAAAATTTGTACTATTCTTCAAAGTTCATACACTTTTTAACGACCAGCTTCAAAGAGACCAGGAATTCCACAATTGACAGCCATTAAAAAACTTTGAAGCTTTGAATTCGAATTTGGGTTTTCAAAAATTATTATTTGTTTGGATTGCGTGTTGTTGCAAACAATTGGGAATATGGTTTGGAGTTTACATCTCAATTTTGAGGGTGTTTTGGTGAAGATTAGACTTGATTTTGGCTGAATTTCAGATCGAAAGTCGAAGAAGAAGAAGAAGACATGATATGCACTATATTTACGAAATTGTAGAAAAATTGTAAAAATAATGTAAGAAAATTGTAGATAAGTTGTAGATAAATTGTGTAATATATAATTTAGTTGTATGAAATTTGTTTTTACTATGTATAAATAAGATACAAAATATACAAAAGACATATTGTATAAGTTTTATATAAAATTTGTATTTAAGTTGTATGTAATTGTAGTTATATTTAACTTGATAGAAATAATGTGTGAAAGTTGTAGATAAGTTGTATAATATATAATAGTTGTATGAAATTTATTTTTACTATGTATAAATTACATACAAAAGACATATTGTATAAGTTTTATATAAAATTTGTATTTAAGTTGTATGTAATTGTAGTTATATTTAACTTGATAGAAATAATGTGTGAAAGTTGTAGATAAGTTGTATAATATATAATAGTTGTATGAAATTTATTTTTACTATGTATAAATCACATACAAAAGACATATTGTATAAAAATTGTATTTATGTGGTATAATATTGTTGTTGTATATAACTGGGTAGAAATAATGTTAGAAAATTGTGGATAAATTGTATAATATATAATTAGTTGTAGAACTGTATAATCCAAAAATATGTTGAACTAAAATTGTTGATAATTTTCCCTCTGTTTTCTGTTCTATGACCAGTCCAAATGCTTCATACTTCACTACGATATCTGATAAATTTAGTGAGTGTTCTGGATAAACAATTTTATAAATATTAGACGAGATCTAAAATAAAATGTTACATATATACTCCTATATACACTTTAAAAAAGAAAATAATTAAAATTATAGACTCCTAGTCTGAATATATCTAAATGTTGTCCTCGTAAGGTGCTTGTCTCGATCGAAACAGTAAAGAGCTAAATGATTGTGTTAATAGTGAATCCTGTTTTTATTATTCTAAACTAACTTGTTGTATTTTAATTAAGCTTCAAAAGGGCAGTGATTGTGGAGATATTTTTGAATGAGGAAATGAGTGTGACTGATGATTCATGAAATAAAGAAACAACTTTATTTGTTATTAGTAGAAAACAACCGTAGGGAAGAGAAGAAGAGAAAAAAAAGGTAAAGGGTGTAAGTACATCCCTTGATTGAAGGCACAAATAATGGATTAAGAGCCTTTTAAGGTGGATTGTACATATTTTGTAAACAAAACTTGTTTATGTCGGATAATTAACTAAACATGAACATTAAGGGTAATAAAGTTTTAAATAGTGTATAGAAATGAAAAAATCCCCCAATTCATGTGTCACTATTTTTTATTTGTCCCAAAAAAATATCCATTTCTAAATTTAAAATAGTTTTAACTTAATTTCTTATTTTACTCATAATGAGAAGCTTTATAGTCATACAAATATTATAATATATTACCACAAGTTTCAAAAATTTTATAAACCCCAAATGCTTACACTACTTTTTAACTGTGTATTTAGTCAAATAGTTTCGAATAAAATCAAAATAGAGCAAATACTTTCTATCACTTTTCTCATAATGGAAACGTATTTCTCCATTCAATTATTATGATATATTATCACTAAGTTCCAAAACTTTCATAAACACATTAATACTATGACATATTGAACACTACAAGTTTCAATATTTAACACTACAAGTTTAAATGGTTAGGAGTACTTTTTGTTTCTTCAGTTTACAATATTGACATATTTAGAGCCCGTTTGGATATAGGAATTTTTCACTTTTTTTCGAAATTAGGGGTTGACCAAAAAAATTTTAATTTTTACTTGAAGATTAATTTTGGAATTTTTCGAAAATTTGAAAAATCAAAAACTATTTTTCAAAATTTTCAATCAGATCACTCACAAAACTTTAAAAATAACCCAAAATTATATTCATGATCAAACATAACTCTAATTTTCACAATTGAAAACTTTTTTCACTTTTTCTTTTTGGAATTTTACAGTTCTTGTGTCCAAACGCCCACTTAATATCCCTTCTTTCTTTTCTGTTCTTTCGTCCTTTTTAAAGAAGTGCACTTTTCAATTTACCGGTATATTTTCATAGGGAAGACGAACAAGAAGAAAAATAGTATTTGACCTGCTAAAATTAACCACTTTTTGATTCCTTTCTAGTCGACGAGATTCGCCACTTCAAAATTCTCCAAAAATCTCAGAGTTCTGATTTCTTCTTTCCGGCGACTGCTCCGCCGCCTGTTCTCCTTTCCCGGTAATGCTCCCGCCGTTAAATTCTCCTCTCATTTACTGCTAAATTCATTATTATGTTTACTACTTCACCATTCAGTCCATATAATCTCCTTGTATTCGCATAGCTATTCAACTTCATTTCTGGTCAAATTTGGATACATCAATTTTACAGAGATTGTTATATTATTTATGTTGGTCCAACTTTAGACAGTTCAATATAATGTTTGTGTATGTTTTTTTAGATCATAAACAGTTCAGTAAACATAGAGGAAGCTTACGATCAGTTTAATTTCTTTAACCTTTTTCAATAGAAGTTGGAACTGCGACATTTTCTAGTTTGTTGTTTAATTTTAATCCTTTTTTTCGTTGTTTATGGTTTATAATGAGCTAATGTACCAGTTGGTTCAGTTCATATTGTTGATCAGCTTTTATTATTATTATTACTTTTTTGCAGTTGAAACTATAGTTTTTTTTATGACTGTGGTATCGGACTAGCTTGCGCGGACCTCGACTATTCCATCGGATATCTGCTCCTCCCACCACCACAGGTACCGGATAACTCTATCCACCAAAACTTACATAGTATTTTTCGTTTCCACTTGGATTTGAATCTGAGACTTCATGATTCTTCTCTCTTTGTTGACCACTAGGCCGCACCTTTAGGTGCTAAACTGCAGCTTTTTTGTAACGATCTGTGAGTAGCTACACAACTCATTCCATCGTGTAACAATTAAGCAAACTCAACAAAACTCAAACAGAAATACCTGCCATAACCGCCACAATCACATAGTGAGCTGCTACTCTACAAACCCGATGGTAGAAAGTATCCCATATAACTATAACTCTTCCGAGTGACACACCTATATGATGCCTTGATTTGTATAACAAATCTGACCCCCCGTAGAATACACATCATTTGCGGTCCTACCAGTAGACACCTAAACTGATTCCACATTCTTCTGAAGTAGTAATAAGCCTTCCACAAGCCAACAAAGACCCATTCTAACTCTCACTTATAAACACACAACTGCGAACATATATATGCAAATCCGTTTCAACCCTGTCACCAACTACACCACTTGTGATCAGCTAGATCAGCTAAAGCCTCCGGAAACCTAATGCATTGAATATACGAATCCTTAAATCTCTATAGTCTTTACTTAACTTGTCCATTATCCCGATACACAAAAATAATGCCAATAACCTCTTAAACCATACTCCTCAAATCAAGATCTCCGAGAATGATATATTACTACACCTAAGCAGATCACAACATACCAAATAATATAATCCACAAGCTCAAATAAGCACAAATCTTCTCAAGTCACCCACCGAAGATGCCTACGACCAACTTTCTGACTATTGACCATTACCAAAGTGATAGTCTCACCTTAGAAATCCAATCTCTAAACTCCAAAAGTAAAGTCACGTCTGCCAGCATCTCCAAAACCCCCATATCCAAAGATCCTTCCATGTCAGACAGCTAAAATCTGAACCTCAATGACTGACCATCACATAAGTGCCGTAACACTTGGTCGAATTATCCATAGACCCCATGTGTAAGCATCCGCTACAACATATTCCCTTTCTTGGTGATACTTAAATCTGTACTACTATGCCTCTTAATCAACTCAAATCTGTTATATTCACGAGTTAAGGATCGTGTCACTGGGCGATTAACAGGTCTTCCAGTAACGAGGTCTTTTTCTTGTTTCTATTTCTTCCCTTTGAACGACCTATGGTGGCAGATATGTGGGGCTCGTCAAAGGGAGCTCCAACCTTAAGACTCGTTGAGAGAGAGTCTCGCACCTCTAGGGTTAACAGAAAATATTTTGCTTGTCTTTATTTCTAGCATTACTGCTCTTTAAATAGCTTACAGATAAAATAGGTGTAACGACCCGACCGGTCGTTATGAGCTCTAGCGCGTCGTTCAGCAGTTGGAAGTCATGAACAACTTCATTTCGGGTATTATGACTTGTGTGTATGGTCAGAGTTGAAATTCAAGAAGTTCGGAGTTAAATTGAAAGGAAAAAATTCTCATTTTAGGATCCTTAAGTTTAAGAAATTAAGTAAGACTGGAATTTTGAGTAAACGACCTCGGAATGTGGATCTGAAGGTTCCAACAGGTTCGTATGATGATTTCGAACTTGGGCGTATGTCCGGAACGAGTTTTGGATAACCCGTGAGCGTTTCGGCATGTATTGTGGAAGTTAGTATTTTAGAAGAATTTCATAAATTTGGGTTGCAAGGCATTTTAGCGTTATAGATGTCCGTTTGGGATTCCGAGTCTGGGAATAGCTTCGTATGATGATTCTGGAGTTGGGAGCGCGATCGAAAGTGAATTCGGATGTCCGTACGTCATTTTGAAGTCATTTGGCTAAAGATAGAAATTTGAAGGTTTTTGAGAAAATCCGACCGGAACTGGAAATTTTGATATCGGGGTCGGAATACGATTCCGAAAGTTGGAGCAGGTCCATAATGTCGAATGTCCAGTTCACCCATTGCTTTGGTTGTCCTCCCACAAAGCAATGCAAGTACATCTCAACTGTGCGGTTAACAACCTCTGTTTACCCATCACTTTGCGGATGGTAGGCTGAGGAAAAAGCTAGTTTGGTGCCGCACAATCGAAAAAGCTCTTTCCAAAAATTACTAGTAAAAAGAGCATCACGATCAGAGACAATAGATTCAGGTAGGCCGTGTAAACGGACAACTTGGTTGAAGAAGAGACCAACAACACTAGCAGCAGTATAAGAATGTGCGAGAGGAAGGAAATGAGCATACTTAGAGAAACGGTCGACTACTACCAGAAGAGCTGATTTTCCTAATGATTTTGGCAAGCTATCAATGAAATCCATAGAAATGTCAGCCCAAATTTGTGTTGGCAGTTTCAACGGTTGAAGCAAGCCGGACGGAGATAAGTGTTCAGCCTTGTTGCGTTGGCACACTTGGCAGGCAGCAATATAGTCCTGAATAGTGGACTTCATACCCTCCCAAAAAAAATCTTTGCGCAATCTTTGCAGTGTTTTCTGAACACCTTCATGAGTGCTATCATGAATTCCAGATACCACAGAAGTTATTAGGGGAGATTCTGTAGGAAAATAAATTCGGTCTTTGTAAAAAATAAGGCTGTCTCGCATAGACCAATCTTTACCCAGTTCCTGGCGCTCTATCTTGGCTGCAATTTCTTTGAGAGCTGCAGAATGTTGAGTTTCGACTCGCAGCTCGTCAATCAAAACAACTCGTGGTTGTGAAATGGCGAATAACATTCCTTCATCTGTATCACGCCGAGATAAAGCATCTGCAGCTACATTTGATTTTCCAGCCTTATACTCAACTCGAAAAGTAAAGCCCATGAGTTTACTGATCCAGTGTTGTTGTGGGGATGTGGTGGGACGTTGTTCCAGCAAATATTTAAGGCTATAATGATCTGTGCGGATGAGAAACTACTTCCCCCACAAATAAGGTTGTCAGTGCTGAACAACTTTAGCCAATCCTATTAGTTCCCTCTCATAAGCAGGCAATTTAAAATGCCGATCAACAAATTTTTGACTAAAAAATGCAATAGGATGACCCCTCTGTTGTAGAACAGCCCCAATTCCCACACCTGAAGCATCACATTCCACCACGAACTCCTCATCGAAATTAGGCAATTGCAAAACCGGGGCATCCACTAGAGCCTGTTTTAGAGCAGTAAAGGAAGCTAGGGCTGACTCCGTCCAATTAAATGAATTCCATTTGAGCATGCTTGTGAGGGGAGCTGCAATTTGTCCGTAGTCACGAATAAATTTCCAGTAATAGCCTGTTAGTCCTAAAAAAAACCTCAAGGCAGTGATAGATTGAGGTTGGGGCCAGTTGTCAACTGCCTTAATTTTGCTTGTGTCTGCAGATACACCTGTCGCTGAAACTACATGACCAAGATAGGCCACTTGATTTTCTCCAAAAGAACACTTGGACCTTTTTAAGCAGAGGTGGTGAGCCCGTAGTAACTCAAAAACAGTTCTAATATGACTCAAATGCTCTTCCCAAGACTTGCTATAGATTAAGATATCATCATAAAATACTAGGACAAACAAGCGCAGACACTTACGAAATACCTCGTTCATCAATGCTTGAAAATTGGATGGGGCATTTGTTAAACCAAATGACATGACTAGGAACTCAAAGTGCCCATGGTGAGTCCGGAAAGCGGTCTTTTCTATATCCTTGGAATGCATGCGGACTTGATGATAACCTGATTTAAGATCCAGCTTGGTAAAGAACCGAGTTCCATGTAGTTCATCCAACAATTCATCAACTACTGGAATAGGAAATTTATCCTTAATTGTTATGGTATTAAGTTCTCTGTAATCCACACAAAAACGCCATGTTCCATCTTGCTTGCGAACTAATAACACCGGTGAGGAAAAAGGTGATTGGCTTGGCCGAATAATGCCTTGCCGCAACATCTGGTCACATTGCCTTTCTATCTCGTCTTTTTGTGAGTGAGGATACCGGTAAGGTCTGACCACTACGGGCCCTGTTCCGGGTTGGAGGCAAATTCTGTGATCACAAGTGCGAAGATGTGGCAACACTACTAGATCATGAAACAAATCATTGAATTCTGACAATAAACCATCCGGTTGGTTTTGTTGTTCAGATGGTGCTTGAATAAGATGTAGTTGTGGCTCATCTGGTTGCCTTTGCCCTTGTAAGGTGACTGAATTTCCAGCTAGTTTAAAAGTCATCGTAAGAGAGACAAAATCCCATAGTATAGGTACTAATGTTTGTAGCCACTTATTCCTAAAACAAAATCAAAGCCACCCAGAGGAATTATATAAAAATCAGCCACAAAAAAGTTGTCAGCAACAGAAAACCGAACTCGTTGACAAATTCCGGTGCTTGGAACCTTCTCTCCATTCGCCACCGAGACATACAAATTTGACTTAGGTAGGATTTGCAGCCCTAGATGTTGGGCTGCTATATCACTTATGAAATTATGGGTACTTCCAGAATCGACCAAACTCAGTAATGTTTGACGCTTCATTATAGCTTGTAGTTGCATGGTTTTAGCATTTTGCTTCCCTGTTATGGCTTGCAGGGATATTTCTGGCTCGTCAGCCGCTTCTTGTGTCATGATTTCTTCATCACTAATTTCTAACCAAAATAATTTTTTACATTGATGTCCAGGTTCATATTGTTCATCACAATTATAACACAAACCCTTTGCCCGTCTTTCTGCCATCTCGACTCGTGACAACCTCTTAATAAATGGCGAATTCACACTGTTGGTACTGGAATTTGCTGCTGTAAAATTTCCTTGGCCAGAGTTAATCCTCGAGTTTGCAATTGATCCAATATTGTTGGTCTTTGAACTCATACCAATAGATGTTCCATAACTTCTACGGAGGCTGGTAGTAAGTTGTTGCTTTTTCTCATAGGCACGTGCCAGATTCATCGCTTGGGCCAAATTTGGAGGACTTAACATCTCTACATCTAGTCGAATTGAATCTCTTAATCCCGCTGTAAATAGGTCAACTTGCTGATCTGCCCGCACCGTACAAGCACGTGCTAGCAGCCCTTGGAATTGGCGTTGATATTCTTCCACGGTCCCTGTTTGTTTAAGATTCACCAACTCCCCCAATGGGTTGCCACGTAAAGGTGGCCCAAATCTGAGAGTAAAATAGTCTTTAAATGTTCCCCACATGAGTATTGGTTCTTCCTGTTCCAATTTGAAATAGCAGAGTTGAGCCTCGCCCAACATGTGAAAAGCTGCCAGACCAACCTTATCCAACTCCGTGTGTTGATTGGCAAAGAACTTTTCACAACGGTGGAGCCATACCAGCGGATCGCTAGAACCATCGAAGGTGGGGAAATCAAGCTTGGTATATCGTGGCACAATTTCGCCTCCCATTCGTAATTCTGGTCTCTCCTCTATTCTGGTATTTCGATTGCCAATAGCACTACTACCTGCTAAGCCATCATCAGTTTCTTTGTTGTGGCTTCTGTTGGACCCGCTTATAAGTTCCTCTAGTTGTTGCGATACTTGTTGTAACCGAGCTTCCATTCGCGATTCAATTGCAGCAATTCTTAATTCATTCGCTTGCTGAATTTCTTGTAAAAGAACTCTTAATTCGCTGCTATCGCCCATAGTGTTTGGCTCTGGTACCAATTTGTTATATTCACGGGTTAAGGATCGTGTCACTCTTCCAGTAATGAGGTCTTTTTCTTGTTTTTATTTCTTCCCTTTGAACGACCTATGGTGGCAGATATGTGGGGCTCGTCAAAGGGAGCTCCAACCTTAAGACTCGTTGAGAGAGAGTCTCGCACCTCTAGGGTTAAAAGAAAAATTCTGCGTGTCTTTATTTCTAGCATTACTGCTCTTTAAATAGAGCTTACAAATAAAATAGGAAAACTTGTCCAAGTAGGAAACCTAATTGAAATAGAATTAAAAACCTAACATAATACCATAACTGGAAATAAAAGCTAATAAAAATAAAATAGCATAATTAATGTTGCTGCTGATAGGTTTTCACAAGCTAGTGGTATAGTTGGTTCAGTTAAAGAAGTGACTCTGTCTGTCGGATGAGAAGTGAGAGATGAAGAAAGTCAAGAGAAAGCTTGGGAAGTATGAGCTTGGCAGAACTATCGGCGAAGGTGCTTTTTCCAAAGTTAAGTTTGCGCAGAACACCGAGACTAGCGAGAATGTTGCCATCAAAGTCTTGGCGAAAAGCACCATTCTCAAGAACAAAATGGTCGAGCAGGTATTGCAATATACTTACTTTCCTTATATTAGGTCTAAGTTTGAGTTTATTGCCTTTAAAGATCAGAATTTGAGAAAGCAAAGTTTTTGCAGAATTGACAAATCAATCTTTTCAAAGCCAAGTTTAGATTCATGAATCTACTTTGTCAATCTCGAGTTAACTGCTTGATGATGTGATATATATATGCTCCTACTTGTGTGATAATGTGGAGCAGCAGTGATAATTTAGTCCACAGCTATACTACTAAGTTGACAATTAACATTATAGAAGTGTTACAAGCTTCATTGCCGTGATGTGGGAATGTGCTTAGCATCCTTACTAACTCCACTTACTGAGCTTTATGTATGTTTGTGGGTAGTATCCATCTATCTTGAGTAATAGTGGTCAAACGGCAGTAACCCTGTCTCCCAGGAAGTGGATGCATATCCTAAGTCTGTGCTTTAGATGTTTGACTAACTTGAGGTACTTAAGAAGTAAAGCATTTGCTGTATCATTTTCTTTTTGACTATCTATGTTTCGTTAAAGATGATTATCTGGCTATGAGGACTTAAGATCTTGGAGTTTTTCTCCTCGTTCTTCATATTTTGCCTCTTTTTCAGGTCAATCTCTTGACTTCTTTGGTCTGGTTTTGCAGATCAAAAGAGAGATATCTATAATGAAAATTGTCAGACATCCTTGCATAGTTCGGCTTCACGAGGTAAAAGAATTCGAGAAGCCTAGCATGAGTACAACTCTTTCTCTATCTCTCCTTTCCCCATCTGTCTGTAGTATGTTAAATTAGTAGTTTCATTTTCTTAATTTTTCTATTGAGATGTTTATTGCTTTTGCATATTCATTTATAGGTTTTAGCTAGTCGGACAAAAATATATATCATTATGGAGTTTGTCACTGGAGGAGAGCTTTTCGACAAAATTGTAAGATATTTCCAGCATTTTTTATATATATTGACTGAATATCTACTCCTGGCTTGGTGTTAGTTATTCTTAGTGTTTAGCAATATTATAACTAGGATGATCTATAAGTAAATGCTATTTTCGAATCTAGATTGATGTAGATTTTGGGAGTTAATCAAATCAACTGAGTGAATCCTAATCTCTACATACAAAGTAAAGATTCGGGGATTATCTTCCTAAGAGAAAATAATAGAGGCACGGACATTATCATGATCTTCATAAAAGCTATTTGACAAGCTACCCATATATAGATTTTTCTTCTGCGTTAGCATGCATACTTGCGCTTCTGTTTTCTCAATAAAAAGGTCCCAGGATCCCTTCTCTAACAATTAATAGCTTTGGAGATTGTCATACGTTTTCTATTGTTAAGCCAAAAGGTTCATCTTCAAGAGTTTATACTAGTTTTATCATACCACTCTAATTTTAGTCTTTGGTTAATGGGTGGAAATGATCAAGTTGTTAACAATAGTTTAGCTTTATTTCAGTCTTTCGGAGAGTTCAAGGATGTTTTCTAGCTAGTCAAAGTCCAACGATTGAATTTGTTTTCATCAGATCCGGATAGTTGATATGTAATACCTCAGACATCCTAGTTCTAAACGTTAGTACACAATGATGAATGCAAGGAGTGCCAAATAGATCTATACTGTTGGGTACGTGCTGATTCTTAGAGTAGCTAGTCGGTCTTCCTTTAGGTGTTTCCATTTTCACTAACTCTGGTACAACTCATGGACCTTTGAACCTTTTCTTTCTTATCCGCCTTCTTCCAATGTTGATTATTAAGAAGTGATTTTTTATCAGTATCATGCCTCTGTCTTTCTTGATAGTTTTGCTGGATTTGTAGGTTCATCAAGTTAGGCTCCCTGAAAAAGAGGCTAGACGATACTTCCAGCAACTCATAGATGCCGTTGCTCACTGTCATAGTAAGGGTGTATATCATCGAGATCTGAAGGTCGGCAATTGCTATATGGGGAATTTGTTGTGGGGATATCCAGTTTTAGCATTAACCATTAACATTTGTTGTTCTTCCTTGTTCTGTAGCCTGAAAATCTTCTTCTTGATTGCCAAGGTAACTTGAAAGTTTCCGATTTTGGACTTAGTGCATTGCCTCAACAAGTAAGTAGAATCTCATTTTTTTAGTTGCTTTAGGTTGGCAGAGCATACTATTCCTTTCTTGATTTTCCTTACGAAAATGAAAGCTTCTAAAACGGCACTTTATCGAAATTTCAATCAGGGCGTTGAACTCCTTCATACCACTTGTGGGACTCCAAATTACATTGCACCTGAGGTACGATATTTATCTATTTTGAATTCTTTAAATCCTTTGTGACATTTTGATGAGTGTTGCTTCCTATTTGGGATACCCAAAAGATGATTCCTCATTTAATTGGCCTACTAGCCTCAATAATACTCTTCTCATCTCAAATTATTCAAATTTTAAATTGATTGGTTATTCTCATGCTAAATTTACTACTGAGTAGAGATATGATGTCATTCCAGCTTTAATGATGCCATGTGATAATGCTGTCATCATGTATTGCTTTAACCTTACGCTTGAGAATAGTATGCTTGCTGAACAAACATTTTCAGCTTCCTTATGAGAAAGTGGCTGGTTTTGTTAGCACAATTTCCTATATACTTGTTGCTTTTCACATTCTTTTAGTCCTTACTGAAACCTAGTCAGTCTGTCAATGCTTACGACAGCCTTGCTCGTGTTTGCCAAATGGGAATCCATATCAGCTTCATTCCTTCTCAATATCATAGGGGCCATCTGTGGGATGTATATTTCTTTGTAGGAATACTTAGTTTCCCTGCTGTCTATCTCTAGGAATGCACAATTTCTCTTCTTTGTAGAAATTAAGTCTTTCTTACTCCTCTCAACACTTTATATACTGTGGATGTGTGTGTATATATAAATATATATAAATCTTCAATCAATTCTAAAGAGTACCATTGACATGTGTTCTGTCTACAATGAGCTTGAAGTATGGTGAAGCCAAGAAGAGCGTTCATATCATTCATTTTACTTTGTCCCAGCACTTATTTACCTCTCATGGCTAATCAACTTTCATTTGTTTGTAGATTTTGAGAAGAACATTTCCATATGTGTTTACATCCCATGAACAAAGGAATTTATACAAAGCTCCTATTGCTATTAAGGAAATAAAATAAATCTATACAATCAATCCAGCTATCAAATCAAATAAAATCAGATCTCCTAAATATAATCAAATTTCTTGAAATCATGCTAATCAACACTCCCCCTCAAGTTGGTGCAAAAATGTCCCACATGCCCAACTTGCAACTCAAAGTATGGAAAGTTAGCTTGTTGAGACCTTTGGCAAAACACATCAGCTAGTTGTTTTTCTAATGACACATAAAACAAACTTAAGACACCAGTTGTAACTTCTTTTCGATGAAGTGTCAATCAATTTCCACATGCTTTGTTCGGTCATGCTGGACTGGATTATGAGCTAGACTGATGGCAGCCTTATTGTCACAGTACAAGGTAAGTTTTTCTTTTTCAGACAGTCTCAATTCCTGGAGTAGCTTTTATAGCCAAAGCAGTTCGCAAACACCCTAGGCTATAGTTCGATATTCTATCTTCGCACTTGATCTTGCAACTGTACTTTGCTTCTTGCTTCTCCAAGTAACCAAGTTTCTTCCTATGTCATCAACATAAACTATGAGAAGAGTCAGTTTACCCGTTTGATATCTTATGAAGAGAGTGTGATCAACATTGCTTTATTGGTAACTATGGTTGTCCAACGAGACGGGTTGGCCTGGCCCGGCCCATCTCGATCTCGGTCCCGTCCCAGCCCACTAAATATTAAACGGGACTGGGCCTATATTAAACGGGACATGGGATGGGACGGGCTGCCCATTTTGTCCTGGTGGGTCGGCCCCTTAAGGTCCCGTCGCGTCTTGCCAGCCTGCGTGATTTTTTTTTCTTTTTAAAAAGAGCCGTTGGCCAACGACATTTTTTCAAAATTAGCTGTTGGCTACGGCTATAAATGACCATTTATGGCCCTTACACCCCCCCCCCCCCCCCCCCCCAAACCCCCCCAAATAAAAAAAAAAACTTTTAATTTAACTTCTAAATTTATTAACTATAAATACCCCTATCCTTCTTCATTTTTCCCCATAAAAATCAACCATTTTCTCTTAAATCTCTTACTTTCTATCTATATTCTTCTATCAATTTTCTCATAATTAACTACGTTTCAAGTATTTGGGCAAATTTTTGGAACAACTTTCAAGCTTCAAATTAATTCGTCAAGTATTTGGAGCAATTTTTTGGGCAATTTCTTCAAGTTCCAATATTTAATCACCGTGCATTCGTTCCATCTCCTAATTTAATGTTTTAGTTTTGCATATCATTTTAGTGCTTAATTTTTGTGTTTACTTTACGTGTTCTATTTTCGTGTTTCATTTGTGTGTTTAATTTTTGTGTTAACTTTTCTACTTTATTTTCGTGTTTCATTTGTGTGTTTAATTTTTGTGTTAACTTTTCTACTTTATTTTCGTGTTTAAATTATGGCTCCTAAAAAAGTATTTTTCATAATCAACCCATTTAAAAAAAGTAGTAAAGGTGCTAGTTGTAGTAATCCTAATCCCAATCTTAATCCTTCTCCTAGAATTAGAAAACATATAGATGAAATGACTCATGTTGGTGCAACTTCAATTACCCAACCCCCCGTATTTTATAATATTAATTCGGGAGAACAACTCGATCATGAAAATTTACAAAGACAATTTGACAATGATATTTTTAATGAGGAAGAAGAATTAGATGAAACACCCACTAGTCCAGCAACACAAACTCAAACTCAGGGTCAATCTCGGTCTGTAGCTTTATCCCCGCATCTCATGTAAGGGGTAAGGCTAAGGTTGGACGTACAAAAACATCACTTGTATGGAATTTTTTTGAACATGATAAAGTCAATTTAGTTGCAACCTGTGTGAAATGTAAAGCATGATTTGCACATGAAAAATCAGGTGGGACGTGGGTTTAACCAGGCAGTTACTTAAAACACACAAACCTTTATGGATACAAGCTCAAGTCGATGCTGGAAAAATATCGGATCCTAGCAGCGGTACTGGAACTCCTAGTGGATTTGGCGGGGGTTCTAGCTTTGTCCAACAGCAGTTTCACCCTACTTCTAGAACTATATTATGTCCCTATAACAAAGATAGAGATGGTGAAAATTTAGCAAAAATGGTCGCTGTCTGTGGCTTACCTTTTACTTTTCCTTTTCACCCTACTTTTGTGCATTATATACAAGAAACTTATAGTCCTGTTTTTCAATGTTTTCCTAAGACCACGGTTGGAAATGATGTTTTTAAATTTCAAAATGAATATCTTCAGTATATTCGTTGTGTATTTTTTCACTTAGTCCATAAAGTGTCTATCACATCTAATATAGGTCGTAGTCCTAATGGTAATGATTATTTAAATGTTACATATCATTGGGTTGATCATCACTGGAACATGCAAAAACATATTATTGGTTATAAATTTGTTGGTTCAAAACACACAAGAGCATATATTGCAACCATTGTTCTAGAATACTTGAATTTATGGGCTCAATGATAAAGTTTTAACTATCACTTTAGATAATGCTTCTGCTAACACCATTGTAGCAAATAACTTAAAAGCTAGAATTTGCCCAATTAATCTAGAAATTTTCTATGTTAGATGTGCATGCTATATTTTTAACTTGGTTGTAAAAGATGATATTAATTTATTTTTTGATGCTTGTGGTAAAGTACAACATGCTTGCGGCTATATTTTTCGTGCTAATAAAGCGAGTAGAATTTGTGAGTTTAAAGAACGATGTGCATATGCTACTAAGAGGCTTAGTTCAAATAGAACCCTTCCTAGAAGGTGGCTGCGTAGATTAGGTGCTCTTCAAAAGACTTGTATTTGTATGTGAAATTTGAAACTTCTATTAATAAAGTAAAAGGCTTTAGCCTTGAATTTTTTTTATGAATTGTCTTGATTAGTTACTTTATAGCTTGAGATTATATTAAATAAATTACAAGTCTATTATAATTACTAAACTATATCGTTACGAGTCTTTTGTGTTAATATTTATTGTTAAGTAGTTAGTCATGTATAGTGTCCACATCAGGATGTAGATACCTATTATTATGTAATCACTGTATATAAATAGGGCGTTGTACAACACTTTAGATAATTAATTAATATTTCTCCTGTGCTTTCTCACATGTTACCAGAGCATCAGTGAGAAGAGATCGTTGTGCATCATTCCAGCAACATTCGGGAACAAAGAACTCAGTCACCGTGCGATTTTCCGAAGACCTAAGTGACTATTTGCATCAAGTCACTAATTATCAGTGTCGTGCAAAATCCAACACCACCAAAAGGTTCCCAAGAGAGAGGCTACCAAACCCCATAGAGATTCTCTTGAAAAATCCCACTCAAGCGCCCCCACGCGCCTGTTAGAGATTTGCCGCCAGCGGTGCGTTTGTCCCACGCGGCGACACGTGAGGACTGTTTCTGCCAGAATTTCAAAAAATTTCTTGTGGATGGTGTTCTGAGCCTACCCATCCAATTTAAACCAAATTCCGACCATTTTTATATTTTTCCGGCGTGAACAGTGATTTCCGGTGTGAAAAATGATTTCTGGAAAATTTTCTGATTTTTATGGCGTTAATAGTAATTTCCAGAAGGGTTTTCGATTTTTCTGGAATGAACATTATAATGTCATTCGTATTAGAAGCTTTTCACTCACAATCTGTTGGATCCAATACATTGAATCCAATCCAGATGGTTGCTTATTGAGTTCCTTCAGTACAAAGCATGTAAACAGACATCTTCAGGGATAGACTCCGTTGTTCAAACAAATAGTAGCGTGACTTGTGTCTCCCAATTTTCAACCTTTAAGTCTTGGGTCATTGATTCAGGTGCATCTGATCATATTTCTGGTAACAAATTTCTTCACTACTATTTCATATTCTCAATCTCTCCCATCAGTCACAATGGCCAACAAGTCTCAAACTCCTCCCTTATTTGATCTATCGTCGCTGAATTAGTTAGCTCCAGAAAAAGATAAGTTAGCTCCTCTTGCTCTTAAGTGCCTATTTCTGGGTTACTCGAGAACGTAAATAGGGTATCAATGCTATTCTCTTGACCTCCAGCAGTACCTTATGTCCGCTGATGTTACCTTTTTTGAAACCCAATCATACTTCATCAGTCCAGGTAATCACTTAGATATTTCTGAGGTGCTACCAGTTTCATCTTTTGGAGATTCAACCACTATCTCCCATTCATCTTTCTCTACAACTTCAGCTCCACCACCTACAGCTCCAGTTGCAATTCCAACACCTATAGCTCCAGTTCCACCACCTAGTCCAGTTCAACCTTCTGCAGCTCCACCACTCTTGACTTATCATAGTCGTCCACTAGCATCACGCCCAGGTGATTCACGTCCTGCATCAGATTCTGCACCTACTACAGACTTGTCTCCTCTTAGTCAACCAATTGCACTCCGCAAAGATGTACGATCCACACTTAATCCTAATCCTCATTATGTCGGTTTAAGTTATCATCGTTTGTCATCACCTCATTATGCTTTTATATCATCTTTGTCTACTGTTTCTATACCTAAGTCTCCAGGTGAGGCACTATCTTATCCAGGATGGCGACATGCTATGATTGACGAGATGTCTGCTTTACATGCGAGTGACACTTGGGAACTTGTTCGTCTTCCTTCAGGTAAGTCTACTGTTGGTTGTCGTTGAGTTTATGCAGTCAAAGTCGACGCGAATGGCCAAGTTGATCGGCTTAAGAATTGTCTTGTTGCAAAAGGATACACTCAGATTTTTGGGCTTGATTATAGTGACACTTTCTCTCCCGTGACTAAAGTAGCATATGTTCGTCTCTTTTTGTCCATGGTTGTTGTACGTCATTGGCCTCTTTATCAGTTAGACATTAAGAAAGCTTTTCTCCACGGTGACCTTTTGAAAGAAGTTTATATAGAGCAACCACCTGGTTTTGTTGCTTAGGCGTCTACTGGTTTTGTATGCCGATTGTGCAGGTCACTATATGGCTTGAAACAATCCCCTCGAGCTTGGTTTGGCAAGTTCGACACAGTTATTCAGGAGTTCGACATGACTCGTAGTGAAGCTGATCACTCTGTATTTTATCGCCATTCTGCTCCTAATCTGTGTATTTATCTGGTGGTTTATGTTGATGATATTGTTATTACTGGCAATGATCAAGATGGTATTACTAATCTGAAGCATCATCTCTTTCACCACTTCCAGACTAAGGATCTGGGCAGATTGAAGTATTTTCTAGGTATTGAGTTCACTCAGTCTAGCTCAAGTATTGTTATTTCACATCAAAAGTATGCCTTAGACATTCTTGAGGAGACTGGAATGATGGGCTGCACACCTGTTGACACTCATATGAATCCGAATGCTAAGCTTCTGCCTGGACAGGGGGAGCCTCTTAGAGATCCTACGAGATATAGGAGGTTGGTTGGCAAATTGAATTACCTCACAGTGACTAGACCTGACATTTCTTTTCTGGTGAGTGTTGTAAGTCAGTTTAAGGATTCTCCCGGTGATAGTCACTGGGATGCAGTTGTTCGCATTCTTTGGTATATAAAGTCAGCTCTAGGCAAAGGATTACTATTCGAGGATCGAGGCCACGAGCAAATTGTTGGATATACAAATGCTGATTGGGCGAGATCACCTTCTGATAGACGTTCTACATCTGGATATTGTGTTCTTGTAAGAGGTAATTTGGTCTCTTGGAAGAGCAAGAAATAGAATATAGTTGCTCGATCTAGCGCCGAAGCCGAATATCGAGCCATGGCTATGGCAACGTGTAAGCTAGTTTGGGTCAAGCAGTTGGTCAGGTAATTGAAGCTCGGAGAAATCAGCAAGATGGAACTGGTGTGTGATAATCAAGTTGCTCTTCATATTGCGTTAAATCCGGTGTTCCATGAGAGGACTAAACACATTGAGATCGACTGTCACTTTGTCAGAGAAAAGATACTCTCAGGATATATTGTTACAAAGTTTGTGAAGTCGAATGATCAGCTAGTAGATATTTTCACTAAGTCTCTTACCGATTCTCGTATTAGTTATATATGTAACAAGCTCGGTACATATGATTTATATTCACCGGCTTGAGGAGGAGTGTTAAGTAGTTAGTCATGTATAGTGTCCCACATCGGAAAGTAGATACCTATTATTATGTAATCATTGTATATAAATAGGGCGTTGTACTACACTTTAGATAATTAAATAATATTTTCTCCCTTGCTTTCTCACATTTATAATTCTTTACTTAGTTTCTTTATAATTTATTAAGTTTTAAGTTTATTAAAAAAGTCAATAAACTAGTCGTTGCAAACTTTAAAACCTTAGTCATTGCCAACTTAAAAAAAATAATCGTTGCTATCTATTAAAAAAAAATCTTTGCCAAATTTAATGCTTAAATATTTAAATGAATTTTTTTTAAAAAGGCCCACTTAGGACCCACGTCTCGTCCTATCCCATCCTGTCCCATCTTGTTTGTTAGTGGGATGAGATGGGCCTACCGGGATCAGCTTTTTGCTTCACAGTGAAGACCCGTTTGCAGCCAACCAACTTCTTGTCTGGTGGTGAAGTGCCAAGTTCCCAAGTCTCATTTTTTGACATGGCCTTCATTTCTTCAATTATAGCTTGCTACCATTTAGAATATGCAAAAGCTTCCCTCCAATTCTGGGAATAGACACAGAAGAAATAGACAAGGCAAAGACCCTATGGAACAGAGACAAAGAATTATTGGAGACAAAATTAGATAATGGATGTTTGGTGGTGCAAGATATGACTCCTTTTTTGTGAGCAGTAGGCACATCTAACTCATTAGGAAATGTAGATTACTCACCAGTAGAAGAAGGTTTAGCTTCGGTAGATTGCATAATGGTTTTTTCTGCTCTATTTCTCCTTTGAGTAAGTTTTCAAATCAGGCCTATCTAAAAGCCCAATAGTCTCCCCTGAATTCTTTCTCCAATTTCACTTTTCCCTGTGACAATGCCATCAAGAGGTCCAGTAATGGAACTAGGTAGAATCACCTCTTCCTCCTTACTGCTCTCTCCCAAGAGAGGTGATGAGGTAATACTGTAATTGGGCTCAGATTCTCGAAAGGTAACATCCATACTAACAAAAGATCTCCTAGAGGGAGGATGATTACATTTGTCGGAGAATACCCAATATAAACACACTTTATAGCTCTAGGATCAAGTTTCCATAATATTATAGTGTGGACAAAGCAAACACACCCAAACACCTTTGGAGGAACAATATATTTATTCTTACCCTTTAAAGCTTCCAAAGTCCAAAGTTGAGAGGTTTAAGTGGCATTCTATTGATAAAATAGGCAGCCGCTAGAATAGCATCCCCCATTAAGGTTTCGGTAGATGTACGGTGAACATAAGAGATTTTGCTACTTCTAACAAATGCCTATTTTTTCTTTCAATGAGCCCATTTTGTACACTAGTGTAAGGACAACTAGTCTGATGGACTATTCTATTGGACTCCAAGTAAGCACCAAATCTTTTATCCATGTATTCACTGCCAGTTTCAGTTCTCAAGATTTTTATTTTGGCATTAAACTGGGTACAAATCATCTGATGAAATGACTGAAAATAAGAGAAAACTCCAGTTTTGACTTTTAACAAATATATCTAGGTCATGTGCAACAATCAATGAAAGTAACGAACCATCAAGGCATCGGCTACCAAACCAAGAAACAGTTTGGTAGGACCCATACATTAGAATGAATAGTCATAAGCGAAGTTGTCCTTCTCTATCACTCATATAATAAGAGTTTCTAGTATGCTTGACATATTCACACGCATCACAGAACAAAGATTTAAATCGAGTACTTGAAAACAAATCGGGATATTTCTTCTTCAAAACAAAGAATGATGGGTGTCCTAACCATCTATGCCGTTGAATTATTTCTTGGTTGACATCCTTATTTTCCCAAAAAAATGCTTGACCAGAGTTTTGAATTCCATCTAATATATACAAGTCATCATGTAATCTACCACGCCAATCTTTTTTCCTGTTTGAAGATCCTGAAAAAAACAATGATCGGGAAAGAACTCGATTTTACAGTTTAGAGATTTGGTGATGGCAATAACAAATAAAAGATTGACAAGGAACTGAGGGACATGGAGCACGGATGATAGTTTAATTTTAGGAGTACAAACAACAGGACTTATTCTTGAGATAGGTGTTAAAGAATCATTGGCTATTTTAACATTATCTCCTTTAAGACACGGATAATAGTTTTGAATGCCTTTAGAAGAGCCTGTCATGTGTCTCTTTGCACCAGAATCAATAATCCAAGAATTAAGGTGAGCAGCAAAGGCAGTACCTGATTGCACATGATTGGATGTGACACCATTAGCGGAGTCAAGTTTGGCTAGGAGGCGACGAAGAAGCTAAATTTCATCCGAAGACAAGATTTTTCCGGAAACCGTTTCCTTGAATGTCTCCATATTTTTGCACAATTAGAAGGAAATCTTAAGAAAATTGCTCAAAAATAATCTGCCTTGCTGGAAACTAAATTTGTCTCGATGGAAGCTTAACTCCGACGAACGAAAAAATAAAAAATGGTAGGGATAGGCTCGGAATGTTCTAGCAGCCCCAACAGAAAAGAAAATTCCAAAAACAAACCTGACCAGAAGGAGTTTGTGTTGCGAGTAGCCACCTAGAGAGAGAAACTCGACCTCTTTGATAAAAACGGAACCCTAGTGCTGTGAGGGAGATAACTCACCTCAAAAAGGCAGTAATGACTTTGATACCATGTAGATTTTGATAAGAAAAGGCTTCTTATATTTCTGTGTGTATTTACATCCCATGAGCAAGGGAATTTATACAAAGCTCCTAATGCTAATAAAGGAAATAACATAAATCTATATAATCAATCCAGCTATCAAATCAAATAAAATAAAATCAGATCTCCTAAATATATTCAAATCTCCTGAAATCATGCTAATTATCTATCTCCTAAATCAAATCTCCTTGAATCATGCTAATCAACAGTTTCTAAGTTGAGTGTCAATTTGAGTTTATAGTTCCTTTCAGAGTCCTGTTGTAATATTCTTTAATGTGTGTCTTTATCCATCTTTTCATGTAATATCATAATCTCTGTTGCTTGTTTAATATACAAGGTTTGCATCAAGTTTAAATCCACTAGGACTCTGTCAATTTGTGAACACAGTTTAGATTGTTTGAAACCACTTTCTTCAACAAAATGCAATTTAGCTCATTCTGCTGTGTCTGACTTATTAATTTTACTTAATGCTTCAGGTGTTAAGTAACCGAGGTTATGATGGTGCTGCTGTTGATGTATGGTCCTGTGGTGTCATCCTTTTTGTCTTAATGTCGGGATATCTTCCATTTGATGAAGTAGACCTTCCTACCTTGTTTTCAAAGGTAGATGCCGTCTTGCATATGCAATGAGATAAATGGTTCATAAATGTATATATGTGAAGTTATTTTGCTTTATGCTTTATACAGTGGGAAGATTCTAACGGGGTTTTAAGGGATTATATTAGGAGCAATTGTTTCTCTGTTTCATATGGATAAGTCTGAGGATTCTAGGTTCTTCCTCTAGAGAACGCCTATTTGTTTTGATAGACAAATTATAGAGTATAGTTACATATAACTGAACTCAACTAGTTTTGATATAAGGCATAATTGTTGTACTGGGGGTTGTACGTTGTAACATATATAAAGTCTTCTTGTCATTTTCTTATTCATTTCTTTGACCTCTATCAAGCATCAACTGCTAAGAGTAGTTGAGAATTGTGAAGGGTAAGCTCTATGTGATTAAGTGAGTCTCGAGGACTGGCTTTGCCAAGTGATTATGGTTTAATGACTTTCAGATTCTGTCTACATGAATCACTTACTTACTTCTTTGTTTATTACTTGCTATTTATCTGTTACCCTCTCCGTGCGATTTATGTGACGGTGTTGACTAGACATGGAGTTTAAGGAATAAACGAGATTTTGACACTTAAGCTAAATATCTGTAAATTATCAAAATTTCCCTTGCTACCAACAATCAAATGAGAGATGATAAGGGCTCAACATGTCCTTTTATCTCTCTCTCCTAATGGAAAATCAGTTTTTATTCAGGTAGGTCCTAACATGTCATGTCAATAAGGGTGAGTTAGAAGTATTATCATCTAGGGTTTGTTTGGTTTGAGGGATAAGGATATTTATTCCTGGTATAAACTTCGCTATTACTTATACAACACTTGGTTTCCAGTATAAAACTTTGCATCAGTAATATACTATCTGTATAGCTAATACACTTTTGGTTTCTGGTATTAAGCTCCAATGAGTTATGGGAAGGTTAATATTGGAAACCAAATGCCGTCTTAAGTGTAATTTATATGTGAAACTGTATCATTTTATATGGGATAGAAGGAATACATGTAATAGCAATATATAAGAACATCTAAAGGCATAATGTCTTTAATTGATAATCCTTACATAACAATCCCCGCATTATTGTTCACCATATAACAATCCATGCATTATTTTTCACCACTAACAATCTCTACATTACTATTTACTAGTGAAACAACCTTTATATTATAATCTCTGCACAAATTAATGCAAAACCAAATGACCCTCATAGTCTCCATATATGGAAAAGCGTCAATTTCTTGGGACAAGCTAAAATGAAAATACTGTTACATAAAATGGGATAGAGGAAATATAATTTATTCATTTGTGTTCTTCTCTTAGTTATTTTCCTTTCAATTATTTTAAAATTGTATGTAGTTGCGGATCTGAAAATTTTCGTTGCTTCCTCGTTATTCTGAGCATTGCTTTTGTGCTCCATGAAATTTCTAATTGGCTATTCTATTGATGCAGATCAATGCAGCTGATTTCTCCTGTCCTTTTTGGTTTTCTCCTGGTGCAGTGTCATTGATAAGAAAAATTCTTGACCCAAATCCTGATACTGTGAGTGTAGAGATCACCATTCCATCTTATAGTTATGGTATCGCATTGCTTCTTTGTCGCTCAGAAGAGACTTGAAGATGGTAGGCCACCTAGAATGGACATCTCCCCCTGCACTACAGACATGCTGTTTACGTAGCATAATAAAAAGATTCTTGAAATTTTGTCCGGAGTAGTGCGTCCTTATTGTGTTTTGATGAACCATTGGCTAGACTTCATCTTTTGTCCAATAAAATAAAAAGTTAAAAGTGACCCACAATTTATGGACGCCTTAAATACTAAATCCAGCAAAAACTTTAGCTAGATGGAGATGGTTTGATTGTTAGAGATGCATTTCATGTCTATTATAATTCATCCTTCGTGAGCTTCTTTCAATTCTTTGTCCTCATGTTTTCTGCTTGTTATCAAACGTGCTAAAGCTCGACTCTATTAGCTTGACTCTATATTGTTCTTTCTGATCTCTTTAGGAAGGATAGACTTCTGAAGAAGTTTACCATGGTTCAAATGTTACGTTAATGCTCAAACATGTCTTTCTTGATCCAGTAACCTATTTCCAGACCTCTCTACTTTCGATCACTCACAAATCTGAATTGCTGAGGACAAAGCGGAAGTTCCCTTTCTTCCCCAAGCAAACTTGTGGTGGTCACCCCTTTCTGCCGCTTCCTTCTGCTCTTTTTTTCCCACCTAAACCCTTGTTCATTTTCTACCAAAGCTATATCACATGCTTTAAATGATGCTCACTTTTATGCTTATTAAAATTAGCAATACAGAACACCCCACTTGAAGTGAAGCAGAATGTTTATCATATCCAAGTTATTTTTATCAAGAGGAGAAGATATGCAGTTAATGGACATGATTGATCGAATGAAACAATTAGGATGTTGTGATACAGAAAAGTGAAATGCTGTCAAAAGATACTGCAAACTTGCTTAGCTGCTTTCTGCCTGGATATTCTATGAAAATGTAATACATCTGGAGGGTGAATTTTCTTACTTAAAATCGTTAATCACTTATGCAACACATCACTCTTTTGACGGGGCAAAGCTCTTTTTCCTAGTACTGTACACATGAATTGTTTGAGTTTAGTTGCTCGTCTTTACTTTAAGCTTACCGATTCGTTACCTTCTCAAACCAAAAAAAAAAAAAAAAAAAAAAAATCTGTCTTGAGTTCTCTGCTTACAGATCCTTCTGATAATTGCATATATAAGCCATGCGTTATGCATGCCTACTGAGAGTTTCCTGTTTCTGTTCAATAGAGTAACTCTATTACTTTTCTCATCAGTCTTTTCTCGGTAAATTTGAGAAGTTACAGTATGATTTTTGCAAACTAGAGCAGTTTTGATGTTTCTATAGCCACATGTTAATCAGAACCATATAAATGCAGCGGATCAAGATTAAAGGGATAAAAAGAGACTCTTGGTTCCGAAAAGACTACTTGCCCTTCAGGGTTAAAGATGACGAACAAGTGAATCTTGATGATGTCTGTGCTGTGTTTGACGATATTGAGGTGGAATTCCATTTTATTATTATACCATATTTATCAACTTTCATTGTATATTTTGGAAGATACGTATAATACTCCCTTTCAATCTATGTGTCCTACTTTCCTTTTTAGTCCATTTCAAAAAGAATATATCTTTCTATCTTTGATAAGTTTTTAGTTCCAACATTTCCAGTTTACCTCAAGGTTCAAAGGTTTTTTTGGTATGTTATACACACCTTTAGTTGAAGACTACAAGATTCAAAAGTCTTCTTTACATTCTTAAACTTCATGCATAGTCAAACTAAGACACAAGATGGAACAGAGGGAGTATTAAATTTAAGAGAATTCTTATAGTATCAGATAGATCCAATGATAACTGATGGCTCCGTATTGCAATATCCTCATCTATTCTGTGTGGCTAAATTTAATGTGCTTTTGCATCTTCAATTTTGCAGGGGGAACTTGTAAGCGAGAAATCTGTTAATAGTGATAGTAGCCCCTTGGTAATGAATGCATTTGAGATAATGACGCTTCTTGGGGAGAAATTAGCAATTATTCTCATCTATTATGTGCCTAAATTTGATATCTCTTGCATCTTCAATTTTGCAGGAGGAACTTGTAAGTAAGAAATCTGAATATAGTGAGGGTGGCCCCTTGATAATGAATGCATTCGAGATGATCACACTATCGCAGGGGTTGAATTTAGCAGCTTTATTTGATAGGCGTCAGGTACAGTGGTTATTTCAGTGAACAAAAAAAAGGTCGAGCAAGCCTTAGTTTCGTGTCATGCAGTCTTTCTGTTTCTTCCTACTGCATATATCTGTTGTTCTTTCCTTCTCTTTTCTTTTTCCTGGTTTTTGCTTTAAACTTTTCAATTGTGTAATAAGAGAGGGTGTTGATGGAAGCTGCAAAGGTTTCTTCTATAATTTCTTTAGCGTAGTGTTTTCCTTTAAGAAGCAAGCTAGTTAGCCTCTCTCTGTGCTTATGTTCTTTTCTACTTTTTTTCTCCCTTTCTTTGTTGATTGGATACATGCGACATGAAGACATGCTTCGTAGTGACCAACCATTTGTTTATACGTCGTCTTACATGATATATGACGTTTATTTGTTAGGAAATAATCTGTCTGATAATCTGGAATAGCTCATAATCCTGGGAAGTCCAGTTAGTTTTTGAGGTTCTCCCCAATTAAAAAGCGGGTTCACCTAGTGCTTCATCTTTCTAGACAAGGTTTTGCAACTTCTGATGCTAACTGAGAACAGTTGACTTGCTTCATTTTTTTGAAATTGGTAACAATATATTAATCAGCAGCATAAAGATAGCTCAGGAAACCATATTTACAAGTTACAAAAGAAGGAAAAAAACAGCTATATCCTGCTCGGCTTACAGGGATTCTATGACTTCTATGAGTGATTCAGCTTGTCAACATACTTTCTTTACGTCAAAGGTAAAAAATAAAAATAAAAAATACAAATCATCTTAATCTTCTGTAGTGAGCAGCATTTATCTTTGAAATACCTTGCTTTCCATACTGTCCACCAAGTGCATGCTGGGACAATTTTCCGCCATTTCTGTCTCACACTGCCACTTGCATTGTCCGAGCAACTCAACAGCCCCTTTGTAGTCCTAGGCATACACCATTTGAGTCCAATCATGCTTAGGAACAGCTGCCATAGTTGATCAGTAGCCCCCCAGTGTAAAAAGAGATGACTGGTACTCTCTGCTAAATGACTTGATTCATTCCTACAGGATTATGTCAAGCGTCAAACTCGATTTGTTTCCCGCCAACCAGCTAATATCATAATATCAACTATCGAAGCAGCAGCATGGTCGATGGATCTCAAGGTCACCACACATAATTACAAGGTAAATATTCTTCACCTCCATATGATACAATCAGATTCATTCTTTGTTCTAACTACTAACAGAATCAAAAGTAATGCTATAATAATACACAAACTCCAAGTGAGCTTGCTGAAATTGCTGTTTCCAAATCCAGATAAAGAAAAGGGTTGTAATAAGTAAATAGACGACTAAAATATTAAAGTTTTATGTTTTACAGTGTAGCACAACCTCTACATTTGACTTTTTAAAGATCTCGTATCTTTTAACAGTTAATTGTTACCAAATGTGAGCTTCCCTCAGTCATGTTTTAAGATAACAAACTTATCCCGAGTAGCACATTTCATCTTTCTGCAAATTAAACCCAATGTCATTACGCTAATGGGTTTCTGTCATTGATTGATGATTTTCTGGGCCTTTGGGTTTTTAGATCACTTTTTCTTTTAATCTCAAAGGTTGCATGGTGTGAGTTTCTGTTTCCTTGAAGCTGGTCTAATTTTTGTACTGTTAAATTCTTTTGCAGATTAGACTTCAAGGCATAAGGGCAAATAAGGCTGGTCCATTTGCTGTTGTACTGGAGGTAACTTGTGAACTAAACTACTCATGCAACTGCTCTTTAGTGACGTTTTTTTTTTTCCGATTCCTCTTTCATTTTTGACTGTTTTTTCCTTTAATTTAAGGTTTTCCTAGTTGCGCCATCCCTTTATATGGTCGATGTTCGGAAGGCTGCTGGGGAAACCCTTGAATACCATAAGGTCTGCTTCTGTCCTTGTAACTTCTGCTAAAGCTTTGCATCACAATCATTACATTTAGATTCTCTCTAATGAATTGCACAAAGCTCAGAACAAACTATAAATAATCTATTTGCAGTTTTACAAGGAATTCTGCCAAAAAATTGATAATATCATTTTGAAACCGAAGGAGGGCACGGGAAACTCTAGTCTGGCCAGAACAATGACTTGCTGATCCAAATAACTGCAAAATGAAGGGGGAAATGAACTGATATATGAATTACCTCACTAAAGTAATCCAAGAGAGAGGTTCAGTGGAGAGAAATGAGACAACCCCACCCCCCACCCCCCACCCCCCAAAACTCAGTGTACCTGTAAGCAGTATGATATGTTAACAAAATACATGAAGCCTGCAATTTGTACAAATAAGGTTGAGAGCCAATTATTCAGAAATCTGCTATCGAGTACGACATTCATTTCCTTGAATTTTCAACCGAGAANAACCCCCCCCCCCACCCCCCACCCCCCAAAACTCAGTGTACCTGTAAGCAGTATGATATGTTAACAAAATACATGAAGCCTGCAATTTGTACAAATAAGGTTGAGAGCCAATTATTCAGAAATCTGCTATCGAGTACGACATTCATTTCCTTGAATTTTCAACCGAGAAATGAGACACCTTAAAGTCTCCAACCAAATAGGAGGGTCCTCGAAGAGTCAATCTTGAATTTTAACACAATGAATATGATTGTATATATAATGATCTTGTGTGAAAATAAGTATGGCTGTTGTATAAATATATATATTCATTTTAAAAGTTAGTTCAACTGAATATAGATGACTTTAGCTGACGATAGTAGATGGAGATGAATTCACTGCATTGGCCACTGCTTCCTCCTTTGTTCATGGTGTTTGTGGACAATAATTATTGGGATTGGTCACTTGTTGAATTTTGACGTAGCTGGTAAAATTGCTACTATGTGACGAGGAGGTTACGAGTTCGAGCCGTGGAAACAATCTCTTGCAGAAATGCAAGGTAAAACTGCATATAATAGACCCTTGCGGTCCGACATTTTTATGAACCCCGTGCATAGCGAGAACTTAGTGAACTGGATTGTCTTTTAGTCACTTGTTGAATCAATGTGATATTCTAGGGTTGATATTGATTCTTATAGTAATTGATAAACATCTTCAGAACTAGTTATACTTTTTGTGAATGCCGTTCATGCACGTGATGTAACAAAGTAGATGGGATTTTTCTCCGTAAATGAGATGGTTTAATAATAAGTATTTTCATCTTTAACCTATAGTTTCGGGTTCGAGTCATGCTGAGTAGGAACAATGGATGGTTTGGTTTTGAGTTTGGAGGGGGGTGTTTAAAATAGAAAAGAAGCATTTCACTTTATGTAATTTCCCTTATCTTAAAATTCTATCTTCTCTCAATGAGCAACTTTTACACTTTATCTAATTGCCCCTATTTTAAAATCCATCTTGTCTCGGGATTGTTTGGTTGGGAAACAAGTTATCCTATGAATAAATATTTTGGAATTAGTATCACACCCTCCCATGGCGATAAAAAAACATTACAATTCCGGGATAATTAATTTCGGAATTAGTTAAACCACGATTTTATACCAACCAAATATGAGATAAATTCATCTAAAATTTAATTTCAGGATTAACTATCCCTTATCCCTCGTGCCAAACGAGCCCTCAAAGAGAAGTTTTACCCCAATTAAAGTAATGTTAGACGGAGGGGAGTAATTGGTAGATAACACTATCTCACGGATTAGACGTTCTTCACATGCTTTATCTATGTTTCCTGATCATCTGTCACAAGTTTAATAAAGTGAAAAAATACACACACAGAGAGAGCAAGTTAGACAAGTTAATACTGGAAAATAGTTTACCTTTTCCTCTAAATTTAAAAAGAGAGTAAAAGAACACTAACTGAAAGTCGTGCATAAAATGAATGATTTAACACCAAGAAATTGTTTACAACTTTACTTTCTACTCTTAAGTTAAAGTTAAAAAGGGGAAAAAAGAATTAATATTGAATGACATTTAATTTCAAGGTTGAAAATACTTAGTTCCACATTTGCATTTCCATGAGAGGAGATAATAGCCTTCATCTTCTCTAGTGTATAATTTGCTAACTTTCCCAGAAGAAGTAATATGTGGAGGAATGACAAGTAAAGCCATGCAAGGTCTACAGCCTTTGCACCTATTTACACACTTTGGTGGACTTGATCCCAACTTTACCATCCTCATTTGCTTCCTTTCTCCACTTCTCCCTATAAACAACAATTTCAATTTTTTCAGATAAGCACAATTGAAAGGAAAACAACAACAACAACCCTTATAATCCCACCTGAGAATGGTAGGGTGTACACAGACTTTACTCCTACTTTGGGGTAGAAAGACTCTTTCCAAAAGACCCTCAGCTCAAGAAATGAAACAACAAATATTTCAACTCAATATCGAACTAAATGATTCAACAACAACCCAGTAAAATCTCACCAATGGAGTCTGAGGAGGGTATAATGTACGCAAATCTTACCCCTATCCTCTGGGGTAGGGAGGTTGTTTCCGGGAGACCCTTGAACTAAATGATTGTCCATGCGAATCAAACGGCTCCTAATCCTCAAAGTCGAATTTAGAATTTTAAGTTAGTGAATGTAGAGTCGCCGCACCTACTACAACATTGTTGCATTCGGCTTCATTTTGTATAAATATATACTTTATTCTAAAAGATATATATATATATATATAGTTCTAGTAGAAAACAGTATACGAACGCTCGTTGCCCATATCATACTATAAGAAAATACTTCTCAATTAATAAGCATTATGGAGCTTTTTAAGTCCCTGTCATGAGCCAAGTAGATAGGAAGTTTAAGGGATCACCAACGGGTTATGGTGGAGTGGTAAGTACTCCTTCATCCTTAGCCAAAAGTCTCGAGTTCGAGACCCTGGGTATGGAGTCGCCTTTGTTACGGAGCGCTTTACCCCCAATGTGAGACTTCCCAGCGTGAATCCGGATTAGTCGAGACCCAATGTGAGTACCGAATATCCAGTGAGAAATAAAAAATAAAATAAAAAGTTTAAGGGAGCAGTACCCTTTTTACAAATGCAATGAATGAAAGAAAAAGAAGAGTTCTTTGAAAAAGATGGAAAAAAAAATTGAAAGTGAGAGACAAGAAGATAATGATGGGTTCATGTTTTTTTTCGTCTCTATTGTTTTACCTGATATAGAAGGAAGGAATGTGAGTGAATAGATGAGCATCAAAATGACAGAAATTTTAATTAGTCCTTTTGAGTAAGACATATTAATGGTTGATGAAGCCATCACCAATCTTGTCCCAAGCTTTCACAACATGAAAATTCAAACTCCCTTTCACACCCCAAGTCTGTGTTTTGAGTGTGTTGGGGAGAATTTAGTAGTGTCTCACTCTGTATATCAATATACTTCTAGTTGTGGTTGTTTCTAAAAAGACAAAAATAGAGCTTCAAGAACAAGAAAGGGGCCCCAACACGTACATAAGTGTATGCAAGATTGGTCAGGCACTAAGAGGGAGCCCTAACATGCAGAGGGGCGGATCCGAAATTTGACTATATGGGTTTATTAGTCTTTCAAATTCTTAATATTGAACCCGTAATATTTTTAAAGTTATGATTCATACCCACTTGTTTCTGTAATTTTAGTAAAGTTTTACCCATAAATTTATGTACTGTGTCAAAAGTTATACGTTCAATTAAATCTGTCGGAATTACACTAAATCCGCCCCTGTTAACATGTACCAATGTGTTATTTAGCTGTCAATACAGTGGATAAAAATTATGAAAAATGAAGATTTAAATTTCAACAGTGAAAAAAAAGTAATGATTTCTTGTCATTTGTCTAATATTTGGGTGATAGAGTTATTTAGTACTTGTGTTGGGATACCATAGACATCAGATAATAGTGGACGTATGTACAAACAAATTACTATTATAAAAAAAAAAACATTGATTTCCGAATTGAGAAAACAGTAGTGCTGACTCCATTAATTTTCAGTGTGAATGACAGGAGTGACAATTTGAAGCAACAGGTTCTCAAATAATTGAAGTACTAAAAACCACTTTTTTCACATAGAATTGTCCAATCCTCACTTGGATTCTTGTTTCTTTCCTTTGATTGATGTCTTCTTTTTATCTTTGCTATTTCTTTACCAAACAAGGACATGACATTTGACTAAAGATAGCAAAATTGAGCTATTTTTACAACTGGCTATTGGAGTATGATGTAAGATTACAATATAGTAACTGTACACTTGTTTTATTTTCTATCCTTTATAAAAGCATACAGTTCTAAACAGTAGTTTTGAATGTTGTCTCTATTTTTGTCATTTTGTTTTATGATTACTATAATATTGCATGTAACTATGCAGGCTTTCAAAAGATGCCTGCTCATTTTACCCAATGCTGGAAATATTCCAACATTGCTTAATAGTTACATGACATATCAATGGTTCTATTTTACGTAAATAGAAAAGCATTTGGCTGCAATGTTTGTGAATTGCACATAAGAAAATGAGAAAATATTAGCCTGCGTAAATTTTAGCTATCCGTATTTTCAAAAGAAGAGAACTATAAAATCATTAAAGAAAACAAATGTATACGGTAAAAATCGGGCTCACCCGATTTTACTACTCTGTCGAGATCAGGGTGAAGGATCGAAGATCGATCCCACAATAGATCGAATCGAGGCACGAGGACAAGGTATCGAGTTCGGGATTCGAGGTACCTGTCGAGATCGAGGCCAATAGCGATCGAGACCGAATGAGACAGACATCGAGCAAGATCGAAGATAACATAATAACAGAAAGGCGAGATATCTGTTACTAGTCAAAGATCATGGTTGGAATCTCGGAACGGATCAAATCAAGAACGGTTAATTAGCTAATCATGGGATTTCCTTATGTAATTAGGGTTATACCATAAGTAGAATTCCTCTACTATATAAAGGGGAGTTCTAATCATTTGTAGCACACATTGTTCTCGCACAAAAAAAGCAATATAACATTGTCTTTAGCTTATACTCTCTTGTTCATCATCTTGCTTTATTTTTAACTGTTCTGGTATCAATCAATTCAAGGGCACTTTAGCTCGAGGGCGAAATTCCGTTTCAACGTTGGTTTGCTTTACTTTATTGTCGATTTTTGTAACTAATCTCCATATTTATCAATTGGTATTAGGTGAAATCACTTGTCCTTAAAATCACATTATAAGTTTAATTGTTATCCAATTTTAAGGGTAAACAGTTTGACGCCCACCGTGGGGCTAAGGATAATAGTGATTGCCTGATATTAATTCTCATAGCACACGCTACTTTACCCTTGTTCTCGTAAGTATTTTTGATTTCAGGATCAACATGTCAAACTCACAAGCAGCACTCACTCACGCCGACAACGGCCTCGGTTTTCATGGAGAAAACGACAATGTAGCCGCCCCGGGTATCGAAGTGCATCAGGCTGGCCTCAAGGGAGTACTAATTGTAAATCCCGTCGATGTCAATTCACATGTCGCCCTAAATGCAAATTTGGGCGTTGATCCCGAAGGTAGCGTACGCAGGGAAGTTCGATCAGGTGGTCGAGGTACGCAGGGCGGAGAAGACGGTGAAGTCATCCTCTAATTGATATTTGAAATGTTACAAGCTCAACAAGCCGCTATAGCGCAACTACAAAATCAGCACCGAGCACCAAGCGGGATCGAACCCGAACCCCAACAAGAAGTTATTCATAGGGCCGAACTTGTACCGGAGAGATTGAACGCCAATGAATCGGGGACTGACCCCGCCATTATGAAAATGCTCGAGGACCTCACTAAACAGATTGTAATAGGAGAAAAGAAAATCGAGGCAAATGACAAAAAGGTGAAAATATACAACTCCCATGTCGACCAAATACCGGGGGCACCACCGATTCTAAAGGGTTTGTATTCGAAGAAGTTCGTGCAGAAGCCTTTCCCTCCAAATGCGGCTCCGAAGCCCATCCCGAAAAAAATTCGCATGCTAGAATTCTCAAATACAATGGGACTACCAACCCTAATGAGCATGTCACTTCTTATACATGCACAATAAAGGGGAATGACTT
The DNA here is from genome assembly GCA_005239495.1 of Nicotiana undulata. Lineage (NCBI taxonomy): Eukaryota > Viridiplantae > Streptophyta > Magnoliopsida > Solanales > Solanaceae > Nicotiana > Nicotiana undulata. The sequence continues at coordinate 2,258 of ML267117.1, read as the reverse complement.
AGAAGATGATGAGATTGAACTGTTCTACTGAAAAAGTTTGGAGAAACTTTAACGAAAGGGGCGATGATACACATTTTGCCGCCCAATTCCATCGATTACTTCACAATGATTGCAGATTCCTTTGTGAAGTCACACGCCGGAGCAATAAAGGTTGCGACTAGAAAGTCGGACCTCTTCAAAGTGAAACAAAAGGACAACGAAATGTTAAGGGAATTCATATCTCGGTTCCAGATGGAACGCATGGACCTACCCCCGGTCACAGATGATTGTGTTGTTCAAGCTTTTACTCAAGGTTTGAACGAATGAAGTTCGGTAGCATCACGACAACTAAAGAAGAATTTAATTGAATATCCAGCGGTGACCTGTGCCGATGTACATAATCGGTACCAGTCAAAGATCAGGGTCGAAAATGATCAATTGGGACCCCTTCCGATTCTGCTTACCCAAATAGGCCTGTCGACAGAATTCAAAGGAACATAGATAGAGAACCCCGATCAAACAGAGATCGGTATCAACCATACAATACAGATCGTAGAAATAGCGGCCCTGGACATAATCACGTTCGAAATGATCGAAGGAGTGATCGAGGACAAAGCTCCTGAAGGCTCATGAGTAAAAATGGCTTTGATAAACATGTCGAGCCTGCAGAAACACCACGACTATCAGAATACAACTTTAGCATCGACTCATCGGGTATTGTATCAGCCATTGGACGGATCAAGGATACTAGATGGCCCAGACCCCTACAGACCGATCCAGATCAAAGGAACCCTAATCAAATATGCAAATACCATGGTACCCATGGTCATAGAACCGAAGACTGCAGACAACTAAGGGAGGAGGTGGCCCGTCTATTCAACGAGGGTCATCTTCGAGAATTCTTGAGCGACCGAGCTAAAAATCACTTCAGAGACAGGGATACAAACAGGAAAAATGATCATGAAGAACCACAACACGTGATTCAGATGATCGTTGACGGGGTCGATATTCCACAAAGGCCCGTGTTCAAACGCACCAAGGTGTCGATCATCAGGGAAAAACGAACTCGAGACTATGTACCAGAAGGCACCTTGTTGTTCAATGACGAGAAAGCAGAGGGGAAATGTGCAGGAGACCTTCGACATACTAAGAAAGTACAACATGGAGCCTAACCCGGAGAAATGTGCATTAAGGGTCGGTTCAGTCAAGTTCCTCGGCTTTATGGTATCAAATCGGGGGATCGATATCACCCCTGATAAAATCAAGGAAATCGAAGACATCACGGTCGTGGATAATGTTAAGGTCGTACAAAGGTTAACAGGGCGCATAGCCTCCCTAGGACGATTCATTTCGAGGTCCTCAGATAGAAGTCACCGATTCTTCTCAGTGCTTAAAAAGAAGAACAATTTTGCATGGACCCCGGTGTCACATCCCTTTTCTACCCCCGAAGGATATTTATGTGTTAGTTATAGATTGTGGGTTAAAGATTTTTTTCAATTAAAGTGACAAATTTGAATAGGGATTATTTTATTTACAGAGTCGCCACTTGGAATTGATTTTTCGGTGTTCCAAGTCAACTTTTATTTGAATCCCTAGTCGACGGAAGGTTTGACTCTATTCTTATCGGTCCGCGAAACAAAGTTCCGGTAAGGAATTCTATTGACCGGGGAGAAGGTGTAAGGCATTCCCCGAGTCCCGTGGTTCTAGCACGGTCGCTTTATTGACTTAAAATTTGGCTTGAATTAATTTTGGACAAAACTGTGATTTATATGATTTTCATGTTTTACCTACTCGCTTTTATTTCTTGATTATTAGAAAAATTAGAGAATATAATAGGATGTCATAATCACACTACGCAAGCGAATGCGTGATCGAGACGAAATTTATTGACTTTTGTCATAACCGCGCTACGCAAGCGAATCCGCAATTCTGACAAGGATTATCAGTATATTATTACTTCTAAAAAAAGTTATTACATTTAAAGGAATTAACTAAGTATCAATTATCGCGCTACGTAAGCGAATCCGCGATTTTAGCGAAAGATTAATTAAATTGAAAGTTAACTAAAAAAAGCGAGTATTGTATGACATTGTTGAATTAATTTATTTAATGTTAAACATCACGCTACGCAAGTGACTCCGTGATCATAAAGCGTGCTACGAATTGCCTATCGCTTAAATATTATTAAGGAAGGGAATTATGAGTGGTGAAGTTATTAAGATATTTTAATTACTAAGAAAATCTTATTGTTGTTGGAGTTAATAAAAAGAATCGGCACC